>NJDD01008530.1:9782-22329 GCA_002245505.1 Calephelis nemesis
GGAAATATGTGTGTAAATGAGATGTTACAAAAATATTTAAGTATATCAACATATTCTACCATATTTTGGTGTGCAAATATTTTAACATTTATAAAAAATATTTTTTAATAAGGTATATATGCTTTAACTTCTAAGCCAATATTTTATATTTATAACTAGATTAATTATTTATTTATAAACATTTAATAACTGTAACTGTATTTAACCCCGTCTACCGTAAACTACCAAAAAAGTAATAAGGGGTACAAAGAAAACATTTATTGTTAGTTTATTGATCCCCAATTCCGCTATTATCAAATCATTAATGTCAAGCGATACGAAGTTTGCTGGGTCAGCTAGTATATTATTTTACGTTGAAAACTTGTTATTATTTAAGGTGTATATCTATAGTTTTGTAGGTCTGTGTGTTGGTTACGAAATAGCGGCCCCGTAATGACATTCGTTCATTGTTCGACGTGAGGCACCGCCTCTGTTTATGTCAATGTACCTACCTAGTCGCAAGCGCAACGTTTCGCCAGTTAATTATTAGCTCTCACTTTACCATGGGATTTTCATTTGACATTCATTTTTAGGGTTCCGTAGTCAAAGGCATAAAACGGAACCATTATAGATTCGTTATGTCTGTCTGTCTGTTCGTCCGTATGTCACAGCAACTTTTTTGCGAAATTATAACAACTATGTTGTTTACACCTGAATCTAGATGTTCACACAAAAATAGAAAAAAACTATAAATTTGTGGGAATCCCCATACTTAGAACTAAAATTCGAAACTTTATTATCAAACCTATAAGTGTGGGCTATCTATGAACCAGTCTTCAAAACTGATATTGAGGCTTCTTCTATAATTTTTTTTTTGAACAGAATAGTTTTCGTGCGAGACACTTCCAAAGCTGTAAAATTTGTCCTTCTCTTGCAATGTCTAAGAATAATGCTATGTAGTTAAGAATTGCGCAACCGTTCAATATAAGCCTTTTAATAATATCTTTAATATGATTAATTAGCGCCAATTGCAACATAACGTAAGTCGCGACAGTTGTATAGTTTGTATGAAAAGAACTGAAAGCACATTTTTATTATGATTGTTCATTGCTACAGCCTGAGAACTCTACACGGGACTGTCGGACTCGCACTTGGCTGCTTTTTAGAAAGATTCTTTATGCTCCTGAGGTGGTCCCATTACTCCAATTTTAGTTTCATTATGATCCGACGAGTAGTTTTGACTTTTGAGTTATACTTAATACTGCATATTCCTTTTAGTACCGAAATTCCAAGCAGAACAAAAAGAAAGTTTGGTTTTTCTAATTTTCTAGTAAAAAAAGTTGCTCGGGATTGGATATGTGCCCGGTTGGCGATGGACTTGTTACCTATCACATTGTGGGGCGTAGTGTCTACGGCTCGTCGCGGGTGCCCTGGTTGTGCCTCTGTCTACCTATTCGGGGATCTGGCCGTGAAAATACTTTTATACAATTATCAATAAAATTGTATGGTTTATGTGAAATAATCGATTTTCAATTCAGTTCAATTTAATATCACAAACTTATTTTGGAACCACCAAATTGGAGTATTCATAATGTAACATTAAGAATGTAACACCCCTCATTTTCACGTCGGGCTTTAAAAATTAGTCTTTATTTCCCTTGATCGTCGCATCATGCCTGAATGGATGGACCAATTAAGTTAATTATTTTTTTAGTCTGGTTATTGTCAGTAGAAGGTGCTTATAAAAATATGAACGTTTATATTAATTCAATATTCATCGTTTACTTAAGGTAGGACTTTTGTCGGTTTAGCTAGCTAAGTACAAAAATACTACCGAACGAATATAAAGAACGCCTATATTAATAATGTCAGCAATTTGTCAAAATGTGCAGAATCATAATATAATTTAATATAATTTATAGCAGGAGAGGCCAATAGGAGATCTTTGCAGTAACTAGTCTTAGATTATGGTGTAAGACGTGGTTTAACAAATAGTGGAATTAAAGAACGAAGATGGCACAACTAGTCGTTCTTTTGTCATCCTGTCGACAGAGGTGTACCCCTAGGCTGTAACTTGGGACCTCTTCTTTTTGCAATATACACTACTGAATTTGAATCCGATCCGAAATTTTAGTGATCTCTACAAAAACTCTAATAATGTACCACAAGGTGTGAAAAATTAGCTATAAAATGTTTTTCATCCCATGCGCACCGGAAACTATTAATGACAGATTAAAAAGATGATCTACAATAATAAAGAACGCATTAACATCTATAAAAAGCTCGTAACATTATTCAATTTTATTGAAATTAATAAAATCAAATTAAATACATTTCTCTAACTATTATAGCTACGGCAATATATCTACTTTTATTAATTTCAATAAAATTTGATAAAAAAGTGACCATGTTTGGGCCTTGCTTATCCAAATAAATGATTTAAAATTCAAAACTGTTTCAATGCCTTGAGATTATTTTTTAAATTATTAAAATCGAAAAATATATTCAAAACATATTATATAAAAATTTCAATTTAAACAAACTACCTACATATCTGAACTCGAATTTTTAAAATATATTGTATTTTTAAAAAAATGATCACATAATTTAAATAGGCCGATGTAGTTATGACAAAAAAGGCTCGTAGCCCTATTCAACCCTATTGCTTGTTGATGCTCCACTCGGGAGTAGGTATTAATGTCAAAAATAAAGCCGACCAGCAACTCGCTGACAGTCAGTTGTCTTTTTTAGAATGTAGTAGTATGTAGACTTCTCTAATAGTCTCTATAGACTATTTTTTTAGGTTTTGGCATTTGCGTCAGCATTTTGCCAGTAGTCGAGTATAAATTTGCATCCAATTTCCCCGTGTTGGTCCGGGCTCCTTTGTAGAATAGACCATCTGCCTTCCTTACCAGGCAGCTCGTAAAAGGCGAGCAAAGGCTCACCGTCACTAACACCGTGAATTCTGACTAGGTGGTAGAGTTTAGAAGCGACTCGCCCGGATTGGTACCACCGCCTTACCAATTCCTGCCGCCATAGCGTCATGACGTGTTCCGGTTCGGAGGGTAAGGTAGCCGGTAAATTTACTTTTGCTCGAGGCCTAACATCCCGGCCCCAGGTTGGCAACGTACCATAACCACCTTTGGTGTCTCTAGGCGGCGTGAATTTCTTACCATCAGGAAATCCATCTGCTGGTTTGCCTTCCAATATCATAAAAAAAAAATATCAAAATCGGGATTCGTCGTCAATAAGTCATGTCTGGGTCTTGAATAAAGAGGTGGCCTCATTACTCAAGCTCATGTAGTGAGATTTGGCAGCAATGAGGAAATACGCGATACGGTAATTTCTTCGCGATTATTTCATTTGTGCACTTTCACTTTATAAGATTGTATCCAATAAGTAATGCCACCAAAATTGACTAATATAATCACTCAATATAAACATGAAATTCAATAATTATGAAAAAACTTCTACCATCTTTTCTTTCGATGGCGACAAAACTCCCTCTATAGACTCTGGGGGGTTACCATAAGCTCTTAAAACAGTACTATTTCAACAATACTAATTATCAGTCGAGAAAGACAACCTTATGACGTATACCATAAAGTTGCTTATAAAGGCAGACATTTAGCAAGATGGAAATAATACTGCTTTAAGCGTTCATGGTAGGGCCCCTGTAATCTTTATCTTGTAGTCTAGTATGTATACAGATAATCAATCACAAATGAATTCCGATTTACGTGGTCATTGCTAACGGTTTAACCAATTTTGCTGATGAGGTTATTGTTGTGTTGATTATTGTCAGGAGAAGGTTGTTATAATAAAAGAAACCTGGAAAATAGCAATGGAAATGCGAAAAACAATGTTTTGATCCATAGAATCTGTTAGTTGCTATTAATGTCAAACAATACGAAGTTCCCAAGAGTTTCCCTCAGGGAAAAGTTTAAAGAACTAAAAATTCTAAGGGTGACTTCTCAATATATTTTTGGAAACTTGCTATATGTACATAAAATATAAATTTATTTAAGAAAAATTGTAATATAGGTACATGCTGTAAACACAAGGAATAAAAACAATCTTGTTGTGCATAAGTCTCTTATCCACAGATTCAGTTATTCTTTCATGGGCCAATGTATACGTTTTTACAATAAACTTTCCGAGCATATTAAAGACTTACCATTTAATAACTTTAAAAAATGTATTATGTTGTATGGTAAGGGTTATTATGAGATTTCAGAATATTTAGAAGACAGAAATGCTTGGGATTAATTGCTCCTCATAACAATCTCTACAAATTATTTGTAAATGTAAAAAACTTTTGTAATTTAGATTTATAAAAAAAAGACAAGCCCGTTGAGTTTCTTTCGCCGGATCTTCTCAGTAAGTGACCGCGTTCCGATCCGGTGGTAGCTTTTAGAATTATATAAAAGCGTTACAAGAATCTTTATGTTGTTTGTACGTAACAAAAGCTTTTTCAATTTCAATTTCGCCGGATCGTCTTGTATTTGAATAATTTGTACACAATTTTCAATTTATTTAATGCGTTATGAATTTTAGTGTAAACAAAACTAATTGACACCTTTTTCTGAAAACTAAATGAAAGAACATCCTTGTCGTCTAGTTTACTCCAACAGCAAAATTGCTGCTCTCTCTCTCGATACATGTCTGTTATTCTATTTCTCTGGCATCATAGCTCCTAAACTAATGAACCGATTAACATTTTTTATGTTTTTTTACCCAGATTAGTCCAGACATGTCAACTTGTGACTTTTTTATTCAACGTTTTTTGAGGAATAGATTAAAAGTAAATGAAAATGTTATGTTAGTATAATTACCATGATGCCCTTCCAGTGACTAGCAAATGACGAGATCGCACCAAAATATTTGAAATTAAAACGAAGTTTGTGATTATTTTACTAATCTGAAATTTTATCAGTCTTGGTCAGTTCATAACTGATATCGGAGTTGATAAATAAAATACATAATTACCATACTTTGGTTTTGCAGCTTGTTTATTTTACGTGGCCAGTACTTTTTCGAAATTTAAAAAACATGTCGTTTACTACTGTATTTTTTGTATTAATGTGTGTATTTCTGGCTCTAAATGTGTTATTTATTATAGCATCATTGTTTGCAACAGCATATTTGGCGAGAACGGTAAGTTTTTTTAACATTAGTATGTTACTATTTTTAAAATATTAGTATTAAATTTAACTATCAATAAAAGAAATACTTAACTGAAACTAACATTGTAAATTCGAAAAAGTGTTGTTTAGACATTTTAAATCGCAATGCACGTCGCTCGTAATTTATACGTAATATCTCGTAATATCATAAATGTTATTAAACTTTAATAAAATTGTAAGTGCGAAAGTGTTAGTTTGTATGTTCTTTCATGTCACAAGAGCTTAATTTCACCGATTTCAAAATGAAGAATCCCTGTACATATCCCTGGACAACTTAAATGCTTATGGGATTCTAATACATTTAAATACTTAAATAAATACCAGAATATATTTAATAAACACCCAGACCCGGAAATACAGACATTTAAAATGTTCATCACATAAATGCGGCGATCGGGAATCGAACCTAAGCTCCGCGATTGGTGGATGTACTTAGGCGTGTACGCTAGCCACTCACCCAACGAGGTGGTCACACGGTGTTTATTAACTAGCGGCCCGCCCCGGCTTCACACGGGTATATAAATATAAAACTTCCTCTTCAATCCCTTTATCTATTAAAAAAACAGCATCAAAATTCGTTACGTAGTTTCAAAGATTTAAGCATGAAAAGGGACATAGGGACAGAGGAAGCTATTTTGTTTTTATACTGTTTACTAGCTGCCTGTTCCGGTTTCGCTCGGACGGTAATTATTTGATCATAAATTGAGATGTCAGCTATCCTACATTTCAAGTTAGATCAAACTGCACACGGTGTGCAAATTTTATTGAAATCGGTTAAGTAGTTTAGGAGTCCATCGCGGACAAACAATCATGATCATCATCAGCCCGAAGACGTCCACTGCTGGACATAGGCCTCCCCCAAGAGAACAAGTCACGATCACCAGCCGCTTGTAACTAGCGACTCCCGGCGACTTTGACGAGATCATCAGTCCACCGGGTGGGAGGTCGTCCAACACTACGTCCTCCGGTGCGGGGCCGCCACTCGAGAACAACATGATACGTAATTTATATGTACTAAGATTAATAAAACAAATTATATTTTTCAGGAAGCTAAGGATGAACATCCGAAGCCTTCGCGTGAATCGATTCTTACCCAGCCACGCTCCAGTCTCGTGCCCCAGGTGATCATGATTAACGCCTTCAAGGAGGCGAGGAGATCCACATTGGAAACACGAAGAGAAACCCTAACCTCTCAAACAGGAAGAAGCTGATTAACCGATTAGTGTTTTGTAAAATCAAAGCTTTAATAAAAATTACCTTAAAAAGCCTTCCCATAGTTATCTTCTTTAAATTTATGCGTTTTTGATTATACGGCAGTGAACAGTTAGCTCTCTTAAGGGTAAAAGACAACCATTGGCATTTTATTAAATAAATAAATAAATATCCCTGGACAAGTCACACAAATTGAATCTAACCCCAAAGTAAGCAAATTATATGCTGGTGTTATGGGTGTTAGTCAACGATACTAACACAGATTTACTTAGATAGATACCAGAATAAATTTAATAAACACCCAGACCCGGAAATCCAGAAATCTAAATGTTTATCACACAAATGCCTGCCCCTGTCGGGAATCGAACCCGAGCCTCGAATTTGAACGGTGTAGTTAGGCGTGTATGCTAGCCACTCGATCAACAATGCGGTTTTAAGACACCATAGATGTTCTGATGTGTTATTGCATTGCTTTATTGCGGCCGGGTCTTAGGTTACATTTACATTTCAGTGATTTACTTATTTTTTTTATTTTGATGATATTGGAGTGGTAAGAGAGTCACCTTGCCTAGAGATATCGAATTTAGTAATGGTGCATCGCGTTGCCAACCATAGGCCTATGTTACTCCCCGAGCAAAAATAAGTTTGCCGGTTACCGTATCCTCCGAACCGGTACACGTCAACTACAAGCGTTGACGTTATGGCGGCAGGAATAGGTAAGGCGGTGGTACCAATCCGGGAGAGTCGCTGCGAAACTCTACCACCTAGGCAGATGTCACGGTATCAGCAACAGTCTATGCTAGCCTTTTACAAGCTGTCAGGCATGAAGAGGCAGATTGTATATTCTGAAAGGACCCTTTACCATCCCGAGTTGGTTTGGAAACACTTTTTTCATTAAACACGACAATGGTAAGCAAATGCGATAGCAACTGAATTAAGGCTTCCATTCATTATTTTTTTAGCAGTACCTTAAATTTGGGTGAAATTTGTACGGCACCTAAATGCAGTAAAAGTCATTTTTTTATGATATTGGAAGGCAAACAAGCAAACGGATGGTAAGAAATTCTCGCTGCCTAGAGACAGTAATGGTGATGATGGTGCGTTGCCAACCTGTGGCCGTGATGTTAAACCTCCAAACCGTAACACGTCAATGGTGGGCACTGACGTTATTGCGGCAGGAATAGGTAAGGTGGTGGTACCAATCTGGGCAAGTTGCTGCAAGAAGAAGTCACAGTGTTGGTGACGGTAAGCCGACGGTAAACTCTACCACCTAGTAAACCGTACGAAAAAAGGAAACATTGTAATGAATCCATTTGCTTGTTTGCCTTTTAATATCATAAAAATATAAGAAAATATGCAAAAAGAAGTATATTTATATTTTTTCCTGTCACTTGCTGGTAGAATAATCGAGTAATATCAAAGATCACAAGGTTTTTCTCATTGGTACGTAACACTAAATTTTAAAACTGACTTCGATTTCAATAGATGTGAATAGAAATATTCACAAAAATAAGTATTTTTTTTATTTCCTAGGGATTCCATATCAAATACATGCTTGGTAGACCACCTCTAGTAGACAACCTCCAATAGAGAGCGCTATCCTGCTAATGTTATAAATGTGAAAGTTTGTGTGTTTGTTTGTTTGTAACTTCTTCACGGAAAAACTATTAAGCCGATTTTCATTAAATTTTGGCACAGCCATAGTGGTAACTTGGACTACTATTTATTTATGCATGCATTTTTTTCCGTCGGGATGTGATGACCCTGTTGCCGATTGGTACCGGATTATGTAGTATGTAGTAACCAGATTATGTAGAAAAACTAATGTGGTCCTAACTAGTAGAATGCTGAGCAGCGGCTCTAATGGATTGTACCACTATAACTCCAGTGCTGGCCATTGTCGTGTTCCGTGTTGACTGGTAAATTTAAACACGTGACCTATGTTCCTGGCTCAGATGTAAAAAGCACCAGTAACATACATGGTGTAATGGACTATGATTTTTTAGAGTTCCGTACCCCAAGGGGAAAAACAGAACTCTATTAGTAAGCTTGATCTGTCTGTCTATATCCAGGTTGTATCTCATAAACCGTGATAGCTAGAAAGCTGAAATTTTCACAAATGGTGTATTTCCGTTGCCGCTATGACAACAAATATTAAAAATTAAGGGGGGTCCCTATACAAACAAAGTGTTTTTTCGTATTTTTTTGCTTAATATTAAAAACGGTAACAGGAAGGCGCTTCAAATTTTTCACAAAATTAATATAATCCGTACATCTAAAAGCGTTGCGAGTGCCGCGTCGCAGTGTGGTGGTGACGCGACCACGGTGCGGTTGCTAAGCAACGACCGCGCGGGTAGCGGGGGAGTTAATATAACGGAGCGAGCCATATCCGCGCTTTTCTGCGCGAGCGTCGTCATTCTGCCCGGATGTGTATCGAAAACCTACCTATATGTTTGCAAATTACAACTTGATGATGTACGGAACCCTTCGTGTGCGAGTCCGACTCGCACTTGGCCAGTTTTTTATCAGCATAAGAGGCGCCTACTTGTTTGTTATCTAACCTACTAGCAGTACGTCTCAGCTTCTCATGAGTGGACATTAAAACATAGGAAATCAAACATAACCTTCCCTTTGTGTGATGTCGGTTAATAATAAAATGTTCTCTGGTTAAACTGATTGAGGTAATCTGTTTATTGATATTGACAATAGATAAAGAATAATCCTATTGTTTTCACGTGTGAAGTATTTTTAAAAATAATTATAATCAGTAAAATATCTACTGATAAATTGGTAGAAAATAATAATCATGCACGATGACGTCCAGAACCCAGGCAGTCTATATACGTATGATTGGTGCCTATTAGTCGAAAATTGATTAAGCTATAAAAATGTGAAGTTTTATGAGTTTTAGTTGATTTTTCACGCTACATTTATAGTGCTAAAGCGAGGGACGAGGATAGGAAACTATAAGTTAGCGCGACGCGAAAAAGCGCCGCCATTCTGAAGTCAGAAATAGAACGAGGTTGGATGCGCGGCCTAGTCTTGAAGTATGAGAAATACAAATAATATGCATGTTTTGTATGGAATATTCAATAAAGTATGGTTCAGAGGGTGATGCACGGAAATTTATATATATAAACTCGCCAAAGTATAAATATTGCAGCCTAAATCCAGTCTAGCATTCACGGTCGGACCTCCAGGAAAATAACAGGGAAGAAAGAAAGAAAGAAGAACGCTCTAGAGTCTAGACTCTGTGATGATCTGTATCAGCGTGTTTTACTATCGAAATACTCTCGGAACGATATATTTTCGACGGTACTCAGTAACCTATCTACCTTAACAATCAAGATACAAAATATATTAATATGTACACACTAATAAAGTGAAAATATTTGTATTTTTGTTTACTTTGATATTTTTTAACAAATAAAATGTCTTTCATCGCGGGCGCAGTGATAGCAAAACAACACGGACAGTGGATCCCTACCCTAGAAGTTGCTGCACGGCATTTGAACACCAGTAGTTTTGTTGATGATGATATGTTCGACCTTTGCTTATGAGGTATCTGATAGGAAGGCTATTCAGCAGGTCTATTTAACAGAGGAGATCCCGATCAACTTAGAGGAAAATATAATTTTGGTGTCTTATTTGTATTTGTTCCTAGTTCCTCTTCATAACTCTAAAAAAGGATCTTTACGCTAGGTAGAAGTAGGCGGAGGTACAACTGAAGAGACTAAATTTCTCATTGTGATAGGTGTCAAGCCTATCACCAACTGATTACAAATCCAATTCCGGGAAACGTTGTTTTTATTAGCAAATAGAAATTAATGTGTATTTTCTAACTTTTTTGTTGTCCGACCCGGGGATTGAACCCGGGACCTCACGAACTGAAAACATTCAATTAATGCTCTACTTTTTCGTCTGTGTCCGGGTCACAAGGGCATGTCTCCCTTACACTTGAAAATGTTCAAGTAGGATAAGAATCCGCCATGCTCTGTGGGCAGCAGTTTCATCATTTAAACAGGTTTAGATTTCTGAACAATTTACATGGTGGTATTGGTTTTGGCAGAAACAGATTTAATGTCGTTGCAGGTGTATCATTTTTTTATTTTCTGTCCCATTCATTAAGTTTTTTTATGATATTGGAATCACAGGAAACAAATTGGTTTAATGATTTTGATTATTATTTTTTACTAAAAAAGTGATAAAATTATAATTCATAAATAATGAATGAATTGAATTTCTTGAATTATCAATTAAACAAAAAATATAAATTAATAGAATCGATTTATTATTTTGGGGAATCTCGATAAGACTAAAAAAAAATTTATCACTTTCAAAATTTTGACGCCCTCAAACATTTGCCGCCCTGGACACTTGCCCCGACTGCCCCTAGTGTAAATCCACCGCTGTACATCCCCCATGAAATAGCACAGATACATCGAAAAGGCTGAAAAGAACAAATAAGTATAAACTAGTGTAGTGTTTTATACTTTATAATACAAAAATCAAGTGACAATGTTATATGTAAGTTCGAGATACCTACTAATGGAATTTACTTTTAGAGACACTAAGTAAAAGTTAACTGTATCTTAGAAGATTTAGTGAAATTAGAATCACTCATTAGTCTGTACACTAGATTGTTATGTCGATGCAGATGCTACTGAGCATCTTTTGGAAAAGTTAGAGATGCGAGCTTCTAATGGAGAAAAAAATTATAAAGTCCTTTGGGGGTTGGTTTAAAAAAAAAAAAAAACCTTCCGCATTTATAATTTTCAATTTATGGTATGGAATTAGCAAATTTGCTATAGACTACTAGTATTATTATAATTTCAGGCGCCGCAAAAACAATTCCCAATTATTGTACACAAAAAGTAAAAAAAAACAATTAAATATGTAAAATTATACAAAAGGCGAGCTTATCTCTAAAAGAGATTTCTTCCAGCAAACCCAAAATAGTGAGAATGCATAAAAGAAATGTAGAACATACAGTGCACAATATAAAATTGTGAAGATTTCTTGCTATCTTTGGAGGTGCTTTGGAATACCTAAATTCGTATATTATACTATACATATATTATACAAACTATACCTACATTTTAGTATTTCAAAAAATATATTAAAAATGGATTGCCTGCAAAAATCCTGGACTTTTTTTTATTTTTTAAAATTTTTTTTTGCATTAATTGGTGCAATATTAAGATTCTATTCTGACTTAAAGTAAGAATAAGACGAAGTCGCAGAAGTTGGGTTGCCTGTTGTTTATCTGGATTGCCAGGTATAGACAAATAATTGTCGATGCTAGTTATTTTCACGGGACCGGATAATAGGAAAAAAATATCAACATATGTGCAGTATCATTACAATTTTTATTACAATTTAAGTTGATATATGGGGTTGCCTGAAAAAAAATTAGAAATGTTAAAAACATGTTTTTTTAAATATAAGAAATGTTCGATCCGTGTTTTTTTTAACCTACACGGAGCTGATAATAGGATGAAACCGGTTTTATAGCAAATTAAGTACCTATATCAGAAAATATATTAAAAAACCCATTTTTTTAATTTGCTATAAAACCGGTTTCATCCTATTATCAGCTCGGTGTAGGTCGACCTAACTCCGGATCTTAGACTATATAAAGTGTAGTGAGTGATTGAGTACCTAGCTATTGTATTGTATATTGTAATGATAAGTTTTATAGTATGGTTGTAACGATCAGCTTGATCAGGTGTTAGGGCTTTGTTTTGATAGTTTAATTGTTCACTCCGTAGCCTATCCTTGCTATGGAGGAGCAGGCAATGCCCACAAGTTTTGAGGTCTCGAGCTACCATCCAGGTGGCTGCTGTTCGAAACGTTAGGTATGCGTGCACTCCAACGTATTCATATCTTTCACAGCATGATACTGATAAAATGGTTATCTGGGGCTTAATGGTATTTATTTCTAAACGAATTAAAAATACGCATTAAGAACATTGCGAAAAATAGCTAGTAGGTGTAGGCTAGTACTCGCCGCTGACGTGGTTCCATCTACGTAGGGTTACCAACCCTCCCTGAAAACAAGGAAACCTCCGATAATAATGGTTAAGGTCTAGGGCACCCAGGTCTTCCCAGTCGAGCAACTTTTTTTAATTAGAAATCCGGGATCTCATAAAGAATAAACAAAATCAAAG
>NJDD01008530.1:22343-44015 GCA_002245505.1 Calephelis nemesis
CCCCCCTGCAACATGGTCTGCCCACTCGCACTGTATTATGCTACCGGCAAACATTAGATGATGCTTTAATAGACAAATTAGAACATAGAATAGACAAATTTAATAAATAAGTAGCCTGATTTTTTCCTTGCCAGAGGTTTTAATATTTATTTAAACAGTCTGAACTATATTGTTTAAGTATGAGAGGAATTGCGCAATTTCTTGTTAAAATATCATGATAAATACAGTCGAAAGCCTTAGAGAGGTCACAGAGTACACCTAATGCATCATGCGAGTTCTTTCAAATTCATTTTATAATAAATGCAAGCCTGGATCGACGGTTGAGCAACCTTTAGTAAATCCAAACTGTGTAACAATTTGTTCACATTAAAGTGATTTCAACTATTGGTGCCTAAAGGTGAAATCTTACCATTAGGAATGTCGTCTTCTCGTAAACCTGTTAGTCTCTTAAAAAAAGTAAACGATATAGTTTTCCGGCATCCACTTCTGATCATCTGTCAGGCTTGTCACATACAAATTTTCGTTTTATATTATTTATATGCGAAAATTGACTATGACTTAATGACTTGATTCTGGCTCTATGTTACATATATAAATATATATGTAAAATATTTAAAAAAATACGTGCTTTTACCTCTCTGTCATTTTAATTATATTACATTTTAATTTTCCAAAACCGGATTCTTGAATAAATAAAATCTTAAATAAAATATCAATGTTTCAGTTTCGTCGCTCTCTATCGCGTGGGGTTCAGTAAGAGGCACATGTTTATACATATCTCTTTTATTTTTGTACAAAATGTAAGCGTTTCAAAATAATTCAGTTTTTTTATTATTCAAAGCCTCTTTCATAGAGCAAATACGCCTCCTCATTTCGATCTTCGCCATCTCCATTTTTTAGCTCCCTGTTTTTAATTATTTTAGAAGGTTGGTCTGAATCAAAACTTTACACATATGTCAATTACCGGGTACACAACAATAATTAATAAAAAAAGATTACCTATCAGAATATTACCAGAAATCCTATTATCAGAATCTACAGGATCTAACGCCAATTCCAACATTTTTCTTTTGTAGAGCTTCAAACATGTGCGTTACGTACACAGTTAAATTTACTCAAAAATCATGAGGTAATTGTTCTGATCTAAAAGTTTTATGAAATAGTCTGTTTTAGTAGTATATAGCTACACATATTTTAAATTTTTTTATGATATTGGAAGACAAACAAGAAGACGGATTTCATGATGGTAAAACATTCACGCTGCCTAGAGCTACCAAAAGTGGTAATGGTGCGATGCCAACCTGAGGCCGAGGTGCTAGGCCCCGAGCAAAAGTAAGTTTACCGGCTACCGAACCGGAACACGTCATGACGTTATGGCGGCAGGAATAGGTAAGGCGGTGGTGCCAATCTGGGTGAATCGCTACGAAACTCTACTACCTAGTCAGATGTCACAGTGTTACTGACGGTAAGCCTATGCTCGTCTTTTACGAGCTGCCAGACAGGAAGGCAGATGGTCTTTTCTACAAAGGAGCCCGGACCAACACGGGGAAAATATGACACTATAAAACTTTTTATGGTAATTTATAACAAATTCAAGTAAAACATTATTCGCAAAAGAGTTACAATAAAAATCATATTCATTCCTATCCAAATCAACACGTTATTCATCACAAGTAGAATTTCATAGAATAAAATAACTCTATAATGCACACCAAATATATAAAAAAATATTAAAATAATTGTGCATTTAAATTTGAACAAAATTTCATTTCACAAATAAATGCATTTCACTTAATCTCTCAGGAGTATTCATTGTTTTAAAAGGACACCGCAATGAAATGATGAACCTCAAGCGCATTTGTAATGTCAAGGATGTCAGGGGGTCAATGGCTCATGATGATGATAAATACTTACGTTTTCAACAATAAATATGTTATTGTCACAATATTTTATTTATAGGGGTTAAACGAATGTTGAGAATTTCAGGAGTCTCTTTCTGTTCTGTCATCAGGTCAGCTCCATGTCAATAATTTTGCATTGCCATCCAATTTATATCCGGTATTCAAATGCAAATTTTCACCTCAATTTATAACTAAGAACTTAAAAAATTTCAACTTCCAAGATTCCAACCAGATATAAATACATACATTGAATGTTAATAAAAGCTTTTTATGTGCTTACCTGCACTGCAACTCAGGGGGTTGAGTAGAACCGACCTGCTAGACAGCTCGTAGGAGATAAACATAGGTTGTATGGTCTTTACCAACAAGACCACTGGTGGTGGAGTGTTGTGCACAATTTTTCCGGGTAGGCCGAAACCACTAGGGTGGGATGGCCGGTAGACTTGCATAATAGGCTTATAACCCAAGCCAAAGAAAAGAAAGAAAATGAGAGAGTGCGGAATACGAGTGTTACAAAGATGTTACAAATTTATATATTAAGCGTTCCAACATATTCTACTAACTTGTGGTGTGCAAATATTTTAATAAGTTTTAATCTATTTAGTAATTTTAATTAATTATTTACTATTTATACACAGCTTTTGTGATGATTTTCAGATGACGCCATTATTTATTAATACAAACAATTTTTAGAATATAAATTAATTATCCCTATCTACCGCTAACCTACCAAAGAGTTGGTCTATAACCCTAGGGTACCACTAGGGTATATGTTGTCCTATAATAGGCCGCAGTTGTTTCTTGCTATCAGGAGCCGTTTGCTTGTCCGATGTCATGCCACTTAAAATATAAATATTAGACTTAAGATTTAGGGCCAACACCTTGGTAACAGGGCTGCAACTTATCAATAACATTTATGGTGTCTATTAGGCGGCAGTTGTCGCTTACTACTAGGAGAGCCGACTATTTGTTCGCTGTCTCATATCATAACAAAAATCTTCTGAATTACATTACCATATAAGGGTTCAACATTTGATTGCAAGATAACGCGCAATAATGTGTTTGTATGTATGAATCATTCGAGGATAATATCGAAGTGTAATCGCTATATAATAAAGAAAAATAAACCTGTTGTCTCGTCATATGGCTCGGATCCCCGCAGTAGTAACACGCATCCAAATAAGTTATATAAATATTGTGACAGTATATTTGTAAACAAACAGTGAAATAGTAGGTGAGTTATATAATTGTTATACATTAAAAAAACTATTTTGAAGTTGACTTCCGAGTTTAGAAGCATAAATACTTATTTTTTATAGATATTTAATGCCCTGATGTTTTATAATTATATTTTTATAAATTTTGTTTGTTGTGCTGTTAGTTGCTGGCTAGCCGGAGAGGAGGTTATAAGGATAGGATATGTGTAAAATGTGATCTTTAGATAATAGACCAACTGAATTGTGCGAATAACAGGCAAGTAATTATCGAAAAAAAAATAATGCACTTTGATAAAACATGCACATAAATGTACCGCAAAGACCTAGTTTTAAAGTTACAGAGCACTTTTTTTTAAAACGTCATAAATTTCTGACATTTAAACTTTTTGTTAGGGTTTACCGTTTCAAATTGTTACCAATATTTTATTTTATTTAACTTTTTAGTAGGCGAGAGCAATTTAAAAATAAAAAAAATACGCAATTCAAAACAAAGATATATTAAAAAACTAAAAAAAAATTTAATGTGCCTGTGTTTTTGGTAATTGTGACGAAAGAATATTTTTTTATTCGATAATAATTATGTGTCTAATATCCGTACCTTCCGGTTGAAAAATCACATTGTATAGGAGAAGAAGAGAAGGATATTTTTTCGTAAATTCATTTGCTAGGATTCACAGATTTCAAAAGAACAATTTTAAGATGTCGTACCATTCAAGTTGTACTATTTGATTATTTTTTTATTGAAATAGTAGTATGTATTGCAATATTTATGATTGATGAACAAAACCTGCTGGCACTCTCCTTACTGTATTGGTCTCTAAGAAGCGAGGATAAGAATGTACATTTGTGTGACATACCTGAAGATTGTCGGTTATGACAGTGTCCTTAATTGTGACCACAGTACGTCGTTAATAAATCAGTTAGCTAAATATGGCAGAGTCGTTTAATCTTTGAACTTAAATTTGTGCTAATAAAAACCAATTAAGTAATTCCAAGACCTGTTAGTTATGTTGCACAAAAATATAAGTGTAATGCCCCCTTAAATAATAAAGTCCAACTCGGAGCCACCAGAACTTGGAACATGCGAGTAGGTAATAGGTAATTACAAACTACGTGACTAGTTAAGAATTATATTTACTAGTGGTCGCCCGTTGGTCGAAATCCGACCATAATAAATTTAAAAAAATAAATAATATTAATATTTTGTTGATAAGAACGCCATCTTTATTTCTCAAGATCAACAACTCTGTTTCCAAAAATTTAGTACGCCATCTGTGATCTTTTATCGTTATCATCAATATATTTGTTTGTGTGTGTCAAATTGGGTGTAGTTGGGTGGTAGTGTGGGTAATGTTTTATTTATTGATTTAATGTACTTTATAAGCATTATTATTACAAAATATTAGCGTTTTGCCCTTCTCCTATATTATTATTATAAACTATAATTGTGCCAAGTTTTATACTCCTGCGTCCGCGCAAGTTTCGTAGAAAGGGGTTCAAAGTTTTGGCATGACGTATTAATATATAGATTACCCGCGATTCCATCACTAAATAATTAAGCCGTCCTTGGCTAATTTCATCATAATATTTATATAAATACATGATGATGGTACTTATAGTCATATGGAGGTTAATTGTTGAAAAATAAGCAGCCAATGCTTGAACTCAGGTCTTTAAATATATGCATATAAAATTTTATCGAAATCGCTCCAGTAGTTTAGCTATGAAACGTAACTGATAACAAGAGAAACAGACAGACTTTCGCGTTTACAATAATAATGTGCGTCATTTATTTCTGCCGCCAAAAAATCACTGGTTGGTTCTCAAGAAAATTTAATAACTTTAAGGGCCATCTGCACGTTCCTGGGTTAAGTATTTAACACTGAGTTAGCGTCCAACGTTTAACTCGATATTAAATGGAACCCGTGAATGTGCAAGTGGCCCTAAAGCGCTTTACAGCTTAGGTTTAAATTGGTAACGCGCCATGATCAATTTTCCTGGTTCTATGGTTCCACCAGAAAATATGTTAGCTTCTTTGCTATTCAACAAAAATAAATACAGTTTCACGCAGTCGGGTCTGCAATAATTTTACGCTTCACTGATTGAAAGTTAATCACTTGTAGGTTTTTTTATTATACTACAGATATTGTGTGTCAAAGTTGTAATAATGTTATTTAATGCTAGAAACAAGGCCATAATAACTTGTTTTTTTTGGTTCAGTTGACTTGATCTTGATTTTATCAATGTTTTTTAATGTTATAATAACTTATGCAATTTTTCCGAATTGCAAATAATTGTCTAATTTTTTTAATACTAGTTGTTACTCGCGACTATGTACACATCTTGAACTGGCTTTCCGTGGTTTGTAATGGGAATGGTAGATTTTTCTGAAGTTAAAGTTATTCTATTATCGCCTCTGTGGTCTAGCGGTTCAGTTGTTGGACTTGACTGCATGAGGTCCCTGGTTCGAATCCCGGGTCGGACAACAAAAATGAAATTGGGTTTTTCCAATTTTCTAATAAAAAAAAGGTTGCTCGGGATTGGATATGTGCCCGGTTGGCGATAGGCTTGCCACCTATCACAATGTGGGACTTAGTATCTTCGGCTAGTCGTGGGTGCCTTGGTTGTACCTCTGGCTACTTCTGCTCTGTACTGCTCTTCGGGGATATGGGCTTGAAGATACTGTTTTTTTAAGGTTATGTCAAATGTTGATCTGGACTATAAATATATACAGTTTTCCGGCCAACATTGGTGGGTTTTCTTTGTAGAATAGACTATCTGCCGTCCTGCCTGGCAGCTCGTAAGAGGCTAGCAAAGGCAAAACGGGTCATTACCAATAAGACCACTGGTTCTAAAGTGCTGTACAGCAACTTTGCTAGATAGATATTCGCCGCCATATCTATTCCTGCCTTCATAAACACAATGTCACGTTACGGTCCAGAGGCACCTAGTAGACTTGCACAAAGACCTAATCTCCGGCAACAGGACAGTGATGTGTCGTACTGTGTGACGCCTGTTACGTATATGGTGTCTGTAGGCTACGGTTGTCTTTAAGCATTTAAAGAATCGTGAGTTCGAGGTCCGGAGTCGGACTCTAGTTTACATATTATTAGAAACCAATTTTGTAAAAATCTGTTTAGTATTTTTTGCGTGTAAAGTAAACTGAGAAACCGACTGTTCACTTTGTGTTTTCTAACTAATGTTTGTGTAACTTCGGTTGCGAAGCGAAACGTATGTTGAGTTTTACTAATGTGTGTATTATTGGTGCTAATAAAAGAGTGTGGTTGTGCGAATGTGAGTGTTGTGTTGAGCTGGTAAATCCAATCCGTTCACAACGGTCTGTCTTGCATGTTTTGTCACGCTGTACGAGGCTTGTTTATGTTTCTGCCTTCCTCTTCAGGGATATGCGTGAAGATAATTGTCGTAGAACTGTAAAATGACTATAGAATGGAATTAATAGAAAAACATATTTTCTAATAAAAAAATGTTGGTCGGGATTGGAAATGTGCCCGGTTGGCGATAGGCTTGCCACCTATCACATTGTGGGACTTAGTGTCTTCGGCTAGTCGTGGGTGCCCTGGTTGTGCCTCTGCCTACCTCTTCTGGGATATGGGCGTGAAGATACTACTACTACTACTACTACATATTTTAAAATAAATACTTTTAAAGAAAAGTTGAACATCAGTTACAAAATTGGCACTTTCACTCTGTTCTTAACTTTAATACTTATGAGTGCTAACAAAGACGTTTTTTCCAAACAACTAGGTCACTAAATTTTGAATGGGTATTCTAACAAATGTAATCAGGATCCGTCTTAATTGTTATATAATTAATATACCTCTACCATAATTTCTGAAGTCATGCAAACGGGCAATATTTGTAGGTATGTCAAAGATAAGTAAAAAATTCAATGTTATCGTTATCAATTCACTGATACGGAGAATATTAACGATGCATTTTATATTTCGTAGGTTCATTGACATTATCTAAGCAGCGAACAAATGCACGGCTTTCCTGGTGGCAACAGAGAGCAGAAGAGTTAATCATGATTCTCAATTTATGCAACATTGGAAACTGAAATTTACTCTTGAACACAAAACCTGCGAATTATTAGCACTAGTTATAGTAGCGACCCCATTTAATTTAATTTAGTAAATTACCAAAATACAATGTTCACAGATTATTAAAGTTCTATTATTAATTATCTTTTTGATAAGAACGACATCTTTATTTATCAAGACGAACTTTTTTTTTATAACATTGGAAGGCAAACAAGTAGACGGATGTCCTGATGGTAGGAATTTTCGCCGCCTAGAGACACCAAAGGTGGTAATGGTGCGTTGCCAATCAGAGGCCTGGATGTTAGGCCTCGAGCAAATGTAAGTCATGACGGTATGGCGGCAGGAATAGGTAAGGCGGTGGTACCAATCCGGGTGAATCGCTGCTTAACTCTACCATCTAGTCAGATGTCACGGTGTTAGTGACGGCAAGCCTAAGCTCGCCTTTTACGAGCTGCCTGGCACAGAAAGGCAGATGGTCTATTCTACAAAGGATTAAGGATATTCAAATGTTATCGTTATCAGTATTTTTGTTTGTGTGTGTGAAATGCGTGGTAGTATCTGTAATGTTTTATTTCTTGATTTTAAAGCATCATTATTAAAAAATAAAGACGATTAAGGTTCTATTGTTATTTATCCTTTTGATAAGAACGCCATCTTCATTTATCAAGACCAACTACTTTGTTTTCAAATATCGTTATCAATATTTCTGTTTGTGTGTGTCAAATGCGTGGTAATATCTGTAATGTTTTATTTCTTTAGTTAGTACACTTTATTAAGCATAGTTATTAAAAATATTAGCGTTATACATTTCTCCTACACATAAATTATAAGTGTGCCAAATTTCATACTCCTCCGTCGGCGCATTTTTCGTGAAAAGTGGTCCAAAGTTGTTGCTTCACGTATTAATATTACGATTTGCTCAATAATAAAACATAAATTATTTTAACAGATACGATGTTGGTCAAGAGCAAGTAACTAAAATGATATTTCCGATTCAAAAGCCCTAGAAACATGAACTGATTTTTATTATATCTGTTTGATCAAAATTAGATATATATGTAACTAGGATTGGTAACGATTTTTATACAGAAATGATTTGAGATAAGCCAATAACTGATGAATAATTGCGATATTTTTATCAAAAGCCGACCCGGATGTGATAATGTATTCTTTTTCCAATTTTCCCTGTCATTCTGGTTTTTCTCTTCATAAGAACCTTGTTCTGATAAAAACTGACTTAACAAAAAAAAAAGAATTAACAAAATCGGTTCGTTCGGGCCCATGCAAATGCATTATGTGATGATCAAGGGGTCATTTGCATGGAAATTGACAACAATCACAAAAACATTAAAATGGGGATGAATAAACATAAATTGATATCTGGCTCAAGTCTCCTAAAATAGAGAGAAATTTGACCAGCAACTGGGGAAGCTTCATGTTATGTTACAAGTATGCAAATGATGAAAAAATGGATGAAAAATTATAAGGATACAAAAAAATGTGACTAGAATTTTTTATGGTCAATTTTAATTATGAAAATAACAAGTTTATATACACATACCTCTTAATAGAAAAAAGCAAAAGTGATATTATACCAAATCAAGTTTAATTAGTAAGGGGGATAATAAATTTTGTCAAGACAGACCTCCTATGGAACTTATTGCATCTATAGATAGACCTATGTAGCGTCAGTTGATTTATCTCAAAAACTGTCGGATCTTCATAAAATTTACATGGGACAACCTCAGAATCATGAGCTACCTTTTGAATAACGGGGAGTTGAAATTGAAGTCGGTTTTTTGCAATTTTATTGCGCTTCAATTATTATTTACTAGCTGTTGGCAACGGCTTCGCGCGTTATTGAAATATACATAATATAAACCTTCCTGTTCTATCGCTTTGTCTATTAAAAAACCGCATCAAAATCCGTTGCGTAGTTTTAAAGATTTAAGCATACAAAAGCACTAGTAGTTTAAAGGTGAGGGAGGCAGGGCGCTAATTTTACATTTTGGAAGAGTCTATCTTTGAAGTGGTTTCAATTTAAAAAAAATGGTTTCAGGAACTTCAATTTCGTTTTAAAGACCTGTCGGTATCGGTTTGTTGAAAATAAATTTTAATTTCAGTTTCTGTATGGTAAGCGTCCCTTATTTTTTTTTATGAAGAAAACTATCAGTTTGTTTGTTAGTAAATGAAGTTACTGTGTGTAATGGTGATTCTTTAAATAAAATATAGGTGTTCTTAATATAAAGTACCTACTTCAAAACTTTGTCACATAATTATAATGTTATCAAACACTCTACTGATGCATGTTTTAGATACCATTCAGTAGTTTTGTCTGTTAATAATTATTGTTTGTAATTATTTATCTTTCTGAGTACATATCTTAACATCAACTCCATTGTGAGTCTTATCTTTCTAATCTGCTAATAAGTAATTATAATTACGTTTTGTTACCAGAAATTTATCGTTATATACGACAAATTTCAATTATTTAGAGTATAGTTCACGCAAAATAAAAAAGTAACATGTTGTTGGGCAGAACTCATTTCAAGGTGTAGGTGACATGTGCGGGAAGTGAGGGAGCATACTTAACTATTATACCTCATACTTGTTCATACTCGTGCTTCGTTTATTTTGCTAGGACACAGTTGCGTAGAACTTTTGTTTTATGTTTAAATGTCGTATTTTATACCAGGTACAAATTATTAAAATAAATATTGATATTTTGACAAACACACAAAGTTTGGCGTATAATAAATATTTTTTAATTACATGATTTTCTCACTTTCTTATATATTTTACATAATTGTCTAATTTAGACGATATAAAGGGTAGCTAAATTAACATGCTAAACTATGACAACACATATAATAAAAACCATGATTTTCAACTACTGACGTAAGTTGCTATTCGGTTGTTACTTGTAGAACTCAATACCAGCGCCTGTGTTTTGGCGCCATCGAGGAAAACGTTTGTGTTTGTGTGTAGTTTTTTTTTAATAATTTAATTTCGTGTTTATATTGAATGAAATTAGTCAATTTTGGTGGCATTTTGTACAATTTTGTTCAGTTAAGGTGTTTAAATGAAATAATCGTGAAGAAATCAGTTTTTTTATGATATTGAAATTCAAACAAGCAGATGGATTTCCTGATGGTAAGAAATTCCCGCCGCCTAGAGACACCAAATATGGTAATGGTGCGTTGCCAACCTGAGGCCGGGGTCTTGCGCAAAAGTAAGTTCACCGGCTACCTTACCTTCCGAACCGGAACACGTCATGACGTTATGGCGGCAGGAATAGGTTAAGCGGTGGTACCAATCCGGGTGAGTCGCTGCAAAACTCTACCACCTAGTCAGATGTCACGGTGCTAGTGACGGTAAGCCTATGCTGGCCTTTTACGAGCAGGCAGGGCATACTGGCAGGACGGCAGATGGTCTATTCTGCAAAGAAGCCGAAACGCGGAGAGAAGCCCGGACCAACACGGAGAAACTAGTAGTAGCACTAGTGTACTTATTATTTATCGTTGTCGCCAAATTTTATTACATGAGCTTGAGTAATGAAGCTGCCACTTTACTTAAGAACATGACATGACTTTCTTTGACGATTTATGACTAATTTTTACTAATTTCGAATCGACATTGCAAATCACGTAACTATACAACAAAAAAAAAAAACAAAATAACTTGATGCTAATGGCAAATGCTAACGATAGTGCCAAATAGTAAAAAAGAAAAACAACTTGGCGCCAGGTGCTTATATAACTTACTAGGTATTTGTAACTTACTAGGTAACTTGTTAGTGGCAGTTGCTAAATCCAATGCCATAGTGAAAAAAAAAACTTATTAGGTGGTAATGCTTTAGGGTGACTTACCTAGATTGATATTAAAGCTCGGTGAAGTTGCATAAAATCGCGAGATTAGCAACAAATTAGTCATTCAAAAAAAAAAAAAGATTGATACTAGTGCCATATTTTTTTGCAATAACTTCAGTATTTGGCATTTTCCTATTTTAGTTTTAAGGGTATGGTATATCGGTAAAGTATGTTGACTTTGACAACGTAAGGGTGGTGATTCTGTAGCACACTTACTAAACAAAATTTAAGGTGGCGCTGGTTTTTTTTCTAAAATAACAGTAGGGTTACACACACTTGAACAACTATTCAGGCAATATAGGTCCGTCTACTTGTATATATAGACCGTCTGCTTCTTTGCTTTCTATTCTTTGCTTTCTTTTCCACCAATTTAATTATCCTTTGACAGCAGGTAAAAACACACTGTCACAATAAGAATAAAAGAGAACGCTATAGTACTTATGAATTTGACAGCTGTCAAAAGTGAAACAAATGGTTGCACTAAGTATAATCTATATTTTTCTGTTACAGATATGATTTTACTAATATGGCTAACAGTGCTCATAGCAGCACTGTATCTATACTTCCGCAATGTATACTCGTACTTCAGCTCTAGAGGAGTTAAATCTTCAAAAGTCATCGCCCCATTTGGCAACATGCTCCGTATATTGTTACGGATGGATCACATAGCGTACGAAATAGAGAAATCATACAACGAATTCCCAGAAGAAAGGTTTGAATTTAGTTTATACACTTAAAGTATATTCATACCCATATGCCCGAAAGTAGGCAGAGGCACAACAAGGCACCCACGACTATCCAAAGACACTAAGTCCCAAAATCTGATAGATATTATAAAAAAATACATTTTTTTTGTTGCCCGATTCAGGACCCGAACCCGAGAACTGAAGAAGTTAAGTACGACACCTGGACTTCTAGACCACAGAGGCGAATATAACTATATACCTAATGGGTGAAAGGTTCAAGTGTAATAGTCTGCTGTCACTTAACTCATTAATTTCACCATAACGTTTGAGCTAGCCGCTGTCTTATTTGACTTACAGTCATTATCAAATTTATCTACAGATAGAGATAAAAATATCTCCTACTAAAACTTTTTTGTTTAGATAATTTTGCTAAATAATGAAAGTTAACAGTGGCTGCCTGGTTACTGATCTAAAGTAGCCCTATCTTTTAGCTTTTTTAATGATAATGGAAGGGAAACAAGCGGACGGATTTCCTGATGGTAAGAAATGCACGCCATCTAGAGACATCAAAGGTGGTAATGGTGCGGTGCCAACCTGAGGCTGGGATGTTAGGCCTCGAGTAAATGTAAGTTTACCGGTTACCTTACCCTCCGCAACGGCAACGGCAAGCATTGGATGTTATGGTGGCAGAAATAGGTAATGCATTGATACCAATTCAGTCGAGTCTCTGCAAAACTCTATTACCTAGTAAAAGCTGGCTAGCTTAGATAGCTTAAAGGACCATGTTATTTTTACCAATTAATCAAAAAGAACATGAACATGGAACATTTTAATCATGTCAGATTAGTCCGGATACCCGTCAATACGTTTTCAATCGACATTTTCTGAGGTATAGATTAAAAGTCTAAAAAAATTTTATACACACACTAACCTGAAAGTACTAAAATTGTTTCTTCTCTTTCTATTACCATCGTTGAAAGAAGATAGCTATATTTAAAAATTAGTACGTATTAGTTAGTGCGCAACAGAATTGCCACACATCTTTGGATTCAAATTGGTTTTACGTCACACTTTTCAAATTCAGTAGAGTATTGCGATGACTTCTTGACAGTACTCGCCGTTGTCATGATCCGGTATTAAAGGTTGCATAGCGCATAAACTTATTTCTAGTCAAGAAAATAAATTATTCTACCACCGTCTTATTAGTAAACATGGACTAACATAGGAGGAGAAAATAAGCTGTAGACTACTATACTATACTATATATACTGTAGACTACTATATTACAGTACCACTATTTAAATTATGCACTTCGGCTTTACACTTTTTACTTTTACACTTAACGCTTTTATTTTGAAATTGGCTGACCTAATCTCAATTTAAGAGAAATTGTTAATTATGTGTAATAACAACTATAAATAGGTTATCTTTAAAATCCATTCGGATTTTAGAAGCTTGACGCATATAGCCGAAGCGCGTAATTGAAATAGTACTACTGTACATTGTAATAAAGACTACAATAACAGGTTGACCCTAGGTACTTTACTCGTGTTTATGTTGTGGTCTAGCGGTCCTTCTTCTTGAAGTCCTGGGTTCGATCTCCGGATCGGGTAACAAAACAAAGAAAATGTAATTTTCAATTTTCTAATAAAAATAAAGTTGCCCGGGATTGGATATATGCCCGTTTGGCGATAGGCTTGCATATCATGGGAATCAGTGTCTTAACTAGTCGTGGGTACACTGGTTGTGCCTCTTCAGGGATATGGGCCATAAGATACTTTTTTCTTTATTAATAAGACTGCCACTTTTTTGTTAACGATGTACCTTAACGACTTTAGTGTTCCTAGATAATGTGTGTTTCTTGACATCTTGAAATCTGTTTGTTTATGTTTTAGTATTATAAAAACTAGTGGTCGTCCGTTGGTCGAAATTCATCAATAATAAATTTTAATACCTTTTTGATCTGAACGCCATCTTCATTTCTTAAGACCAACTTCTTTGTCTCCAAACTGTATGGTGCACCATTTGTGTTCTTTTACGGTTATCATCAATATATTTGTTTGTGTGTGTCAAATGCATGGTAGTGTGGGTAATGTTTTATTTATTGATTTAATGTGCTTTGTAAGCATTATTATTACAAAATATTAGCGTTATGCACTTCTTCTACACATAAACTATAAGTGCGCCAAATTTTATGCTCCTGCGTTCGCGAAATTTTCGTAAAAAGGGGTTCAAAGTTTTTGCTTCACGTATTAATAGATACACTAAAGATATTTGTGTCCTATTCCAAAAAGGATAGTGATGATATGCAATTTTTATAGGTTTGTCGGCAGATATGAATTTTCTAAACCAATCGTTTTGTTACGAGACTTGGAACTAATAAAAAAAACTACTATCAAAGACTTCGACTATTTCATAGATCATCGTGGCTTTATCGACTCGGGAGTTGAACCTATATTCGCAAGAAATTTGTTTGTTTTAAGAGGTAAGAAACTTTTTGATTTATACCTAAAGGAATAGTTGAGCAAATTTTTTGAAGTGAAAATTTCCTTAGCGGCGTTTCGCACTTTTTTTGGAATGGGTAAAAACTTCTAAACTCGCTTAAGGACACGTGACCTGATCGAAAATTCGAAAGACGGCACAGGGCGCTTGTACGAATGTTCGTGTTGTCATGTTTGTGTACGATAGCGCAATAAATGAATATTGTATTCTACCACATAAGTGATAGTACTTTCATACTGATAATTAAAGCAATTCGTGCAAAATTATTCCTTAACCATTCCAAAATATCAAAAATGCACAACGTTGATTTTCAAATTTTCATTTCTGGCGGCACTCCCGGAGTGCAACCCGTCGTTCTTTTGATATTAGAAGACAAATAAGCATAGGGATTTTCTGATGGTAAGTATTCACAACGTCTAGAGACACCAGCGGTAGGAATAGCTATAATGATGTTGCCACTCCGGGCGAGAAACTGCGAATCTCCAGCACCTTGTCAGATGTCACGGTGTTAGTAACGGTATGACCGTAAGGCAGATTCATGGTCTATTCTGCCCAGCAAGCTCTACACGGGGAACTAAGAAAAGCAATATAGGCTTATACCATCAAGAAAGGAGATAAACTTCGTCAATGTAGATAAAACACTTCTATCGCCTCGTTCGACAAGTGGCTAGCGTACATGCCTAAATACATCAATTAATTCGAGGATCAGGTTTGATTCCACGAAGGCAGGCATTTGTGATGAACATGTAGCAAATTATATGCTTGTGTTATGGGTGTTAGTCAACGATACTATTACATAGAAATACTTAAATAGATCCCAGAATAAATTTAATAAACACCCAGACCCGGAAATGCAGACATTTAAATGCTCATCACACAAATGCTTGCCCCCGTCGGGAATCGAACCCGAGCCTCACCGGTTGGTCGATGTAGTTTTAATGTGTGAGAATCCCTATCAATAGTAATTTAAGAATGTAATGTGATATGTTCCAAAAGACGACCTCTTTGAAAGTACAATATTAGAAGATTTAGAGTTTTGTGTCGAAGTGAGTGTTTGGGTTAGATATTGTGCGCTTCGGCTTTACACTTATTACTCTTTTTTACACTTTAAACTTTTATTTTTAAATTGACTGACCTACTTTAAGCGAAATGATTAATTATGTAATAACAGCTCTATATTTAGACATCTTTAAAATACATTCGGATTTCCGAAGCTTGACGAGTATAGCCGAAGCGCATAATTTAAATAGAACTACCGTAGTTTGACATCAAATCGGCCAATTCATGAATAAAACTCTAAGATAGATTTTTATTCAAGAATTGTTTTATGAAGATAAATAAACTAAATCTAAATTAAACATTATGATGTAAAATTTGCAATTTTTGATTATTTGTAAAGAAAACTAAATTAAAACGTTAATGGGGATCAAAACGCTAGTTTAGATAAGAGTTCAACGTAACAGATAATGCATTATAATAACACAAACATCATTTCGATTTTTTGTTTAGTCATAATTTTAGGAATTGAAATAATAATAACAAAATATAAACTTTGATAAACATATTGCGACGCAAAGAAAAAATACAAGTGATTATGTTTTTATGTTCATATTTACAATAACAAGAAGTTATTTACCCTACAAACATATAATAATGTTTATAAGACTATATTATTCAGTCAAATTGAACCGGAACTATTTTATAAAGTATGTCGTAGGAATGAATACCTTCACAGATTCTTCACGTTATGAAGATGATAAAGTACATTTCGCTTATCCAGAGGTCGCCTAGCCAAAAATGTAAGCCCAAGAACAAAGAGTGACGTAACTGTCCATAAAGTAACACAAGACAGACCTCTATTCAAATTTCAAATGTGGAATTTACAATAGAACAAGGTTTTAAGAGCTGCCAGTTTTTTTTATCAATGTGATTGAGCTGAACACTACACATTGAGGCTAGAATGAGCAGTAATCGTAAGAATTACGATTTGCATCACCGACAAATAAAACTACTAACTTTTTATTTCTAGTTTTTTTAATTGCATCGGAAGCTACATATTATACACCCAAGTTTTAAAATTAAAATACTGGCAGGCTACTCTGCTCTTTTAATAAATTTCAATATATGGCCGTATTTTTTAAACTTTGACTGTGACCGCCTCGTTGGTCGAGTGGCTGGCGTACACGCCTAACTACCGCGACTAACCGCGAAACTCGGGTTCGAGTACCGGCGGGGGCAGGCATTTGTGTGATGAATATTTAGACGTCTGCGTTTCCGGGTCTGGGTGTTTATTAAATTTATTCTAGTATCTATTTAAGTAATTCTATGTATTAGTATCGTTTTTTTTTTATGATAATGGAAGGCAAATAAGCAGACGGATTTCCTGATGGTAAGAAATTCACGCCGCCTAGAGACACCAAAGGTGGTAATGGTGCGTTGCCAACCTGAGACCGGGATGTTAGGCCTAGAGCAAAAGTAAGTTTACCGGCTACCTTACCCTTCGAACCGGAACACGTCATAACGTTATGGCGGCAGGAATAGGTAAGGCGGTGGTACCAATCCGGGCAAGTCGGTGCGAAACTCTACCACCTAGTCAGATGTCACGGTGTTAGTGACGGGAAGCCTATGCTCGCCTTTTACGAGCTGCCTGGCATAGGAAGGCAGATGGTCTTTTCTACAAAAGAGCCCGGACCAACACGGGGAAAATCGTTGACTAACACCCATAACACAAGCATATAATTTGCTTACTTTGGGGCTAGATTCCATTTGTGTAACTTGTCCAGGGGATATTTGACTAGCGTGCGTTGCATCTTGCATAATTGATGCAAGATTGATGATTTTTTACTTTTATACCTAAGCTACGAACTCGTTTTAATAGACGTTTTTTACAAACAGGTCAAGAATGGAGAGATATGAGATCAACGCTTAGTCCTGCTTTCACAAGTTCGAAGATTCGGCAAATGCTGCCTTTTATGGAGGAGGTGGGAGTACAGATGATACGAGCTTTAAAGAAAGATATCAAGGAGTCTAAAGGTAAAGTCAAGTACTTTTTTATTTTATTCCTTCATTTCTCTTTGGCAGAAGACACGTATTTCTTACCACCAGAAAAACAGTTTATTTCTTATTTTTTTAGTACCATAAACATATTTGGCATCATGTGGTCATATTGAAATTTTGTTCATAGTTGCCAGTTGGCAGAATAGGAATGCGTGCACTGATGAAAATAGCTGAAGATTATTTAGACTTTAAGCTCCGACGGAAAAAGAAGGATGTTATAAGTCAAAGTGTGTGTTTGTGTGTGTATGTACGAATACGTCTGTCTTTAATATCCCAACTATTAAGGATTTTTTTCACATATTTTAAAGAACGAAAAATTTCACATTAGTCAGGATTTAAAGCTACATACTTTCTCTCTATCGCTGACGAATGCTTTTAATGAAAGTTAGACCTAACTATGTTACTTTTAATTGACAACCGAGTTTGAAAGCTGACGTATAGGTTTACTCTTGACACTCGATATCACGCGATATGGATATTGGAATCATACACGTCGTTTTAGGTACCCCTCCTTATCGCCATCTTCTTTCAAAGAAAGTAATAGAAAAAGACAAAACACGTTGAGTGCTGACATCCATCTCTTTTGTTTTTATTTTACTTGAAAAAGATAGCTTGCTTATTGATAGCAACTAAAATAAATTCAGTATTTGCGCAGCATAATCACCATCCTTTTTAACCCACTTAAAAAAGGAGGAGGTCACATAAAATTTGATTCAGGTGGCCTACCAGTAAGCCTTTAAACTATTTGTGTATTATAGGAAACTATTAAATTGGCTTGGCACCGACTTCAAACCTATTTGTAAATGGCACATGTCAATAATAGGTAGCATGTAATTAATATTAAATCTTTATTACTTTTTACGTTTTAGTTTTGAAGTTGGTTTTTTTACCATAGTTTTTTTTTATCTCTATGGCAAATAAATTTTGACAGGGGCTGTTTCATTTTTTTTATTACTAAAATTATTACTAATAGAGCTTGCTATAAATTTTAGATTTTAATACAGGGTTTTTGCTATTGAATTAAGTTTAAATTATGATTTTAAAATATGTCTTAAATGCATGAAGCCATAGACTATTACTGGAGGTTATATTCCTTACAAAGAAGTTATGTCATTTCCAACTACTGCTGACTCTTTCTAATGTACCGGCCTCTCTTTCAGAGTCTTGTGAAGTTAATTTACAAAATCAAAATGAGAGAGGCCTGTAGATAAGACAGGGTCAGCAATGTTTGGAAATGACACCAGTTAATTATAAGGAGTGTAAGCTCCAGTAGTACTCGTAGTCTATAGCTTCACAATTAAATGTTATTCTTTTTTAAAAGTTTTATTAGATTATGCATATTTTGTTCAACCTTTTTTTCAGATGGGTACATAGAAGTTGACTGCAAGGACTTGACTTCCCGGTACGCCAATGACGTCATCGCTTCCTGTGCCTTTGGGCTGAAGGTAGACTCACACACCGATCGCGATAATCAATTCTTCGAAATGGGAAGAAATGCAGCTACCTTTAAATTCAAACAAGTTCTCTTGTTTTTCATCAATGCAGCTTTCCCAGGCCTGGCTAAGGTATGACTTTTTGTTACTTTCTTTGCATTTCACATTATTTTATTAATTCGCATGATATCGAGATTCAAGAGTAACACTACAGTTGAGTAGGTTCAGCATGAATCACGGCCGGGACTTAAACCCGTATTCAAGGAGCATACTTGGCTAAGTAATGAAAAAACACTGTGGAAGTACGACATTTAGCTATGCGTTTCTTACGTCAGTCTATCTAATTCATGAACTATACTTAGAACTGATTATTGAACTAAATATTGTTAATGAATTGGATGGCTTGATATAAGAAACGCATGGCTAAACATCATACTGCGCACAATGTTTTTTCATTACTTAGCCAAGTATGCTTCTTGAATGCGGGTGTTAGACAGACACAATTCTAAAAATGCTTGTTGGCTACTTAAATCTCTTAAACCTATTTTAGTCTAACTACAGAACTTTTCTAAAATTTTACACACACACACACCAACACAGAGACACACATACACACACACACACACATACGGATATATGTAGCTCTTTTGCCCTCTCTATTCATTATTATTCAAATAAATTATTTACTTATCGTTTTTAAAAACGTTAAACGGATCGTAATTGCTTTGACAATGGCCTTAAGCATACATTGTAAACTGTGTACCTATAATTTAAGCAGAAGCAAGGTTGCATGCAATTAGATTTATTATTAACTACGTTATTATACCAGTAAATCATGCAAAATGATTTTATGTTGCAAAAAAAACATTGGACGTACGTTATTTTCTCACAAATACCTATATAAATACTGAACTAGTTAAAATCTTTAGGATTACTTTTGAATTTCGATTTTATGCAAATTGGAAATCGGACACGGATAAGTCATTTTAGGTACTAAAGCACTTATTAACATTTAGTTTTAAAAGACACAATCGCCTTTGTGGTCAAGTGGTTCAGCTATTGGTCTTGACTGCATGAGGTCCCGGGTTCGAATCCCGGGTCGGGCAACTAAAAGAAAATTAGGTTTTTAAAATTTTCTAACAAAAAAAAACGCTGCTCGGGATTGGATATGTGCCCGATTGGCGATAGGCTTGCCACCTATCACATTGTGGGATTTAATGTCTTCGGCTAGTCGTGGGTGCCTTGCCTTGGTTGTGCCTCTGCCTACCTCTTTGGGGATAATACTTTAGTTTTAAAAGAATTCAACGAATACGATAGTTTATTGCTTATTAGTACCTGTATGTCAATTATTCGCTAGTATTGTGTTTAAGAGTACCTAAAATGACATAACCGTTTCTAATTTCCAATATTGCATGGATCGAGTTTCAAGAGTAGGCCTACTAAAGTGATTTTGGTTTTATATTTCATTAAATAATAAAATCTCATTTTACGATCTATTTTCTAAGTTTTGCATAACTCCCGAGATGACTGGACTGATTTTAAACAAAATGTCTGTTATTTGATACCACTGAAAGTATAAAATATCTTATATGTATCTCAATTTTCCTATGCATTCAACGGAAGAAGTATCGTCAGAAGGAAGGCTTGAATTTGTAACTGCATGTTGTCGAGCTACAAAATACTAATATCACGATTGAGAATTTCTTCTAACTTGTGTGAATTGCTTAGATTGAAGAATTGCTTAGAATTTATTCATTTAGTTGTTATATAGTTTTTTCCCCCGTGTTGATCCGGGCGCTTTAGTAGATAGGACCATCTGCCTTCCTGTCAGGCAGCTCGTAAAAGACGAGCATAGGCTTACCGTCACTGACACCGTGACATCTGACTAGGTGACAGAGTTTTGCAGCCACTCACCCGGATTGATACCACTGCCTTACCTATTTCTGCCGTCATAACGTCATGACGTGTTCCGGTTCGGAGGGTTAGGTAGCCGGTAAACTTCTTGTTGCTCGACGCCTAACATCCCAGCCTCAGGTTGGCAACGCATCATTACCACCTTTGGTGTCTCTAGGCGGTGTGAATTTCTTACCACCATGAAATCCGTTTGCTTGTTTACTTTCCAATATCATATAAAAAATATCAAAAATACAGATTCTCATTTATTTTTGCATATATTCCAGAGATTGAAACTGACTTTGTTCACCAAGGAATCAAAGAATTTCTTCCTAGATTTAGTCCTGAAGACAATGAGTGAACGTGAGGAGAGGAATATCATCAGAAATGACATGATACATTTGTTGATGGAAGCTAAGAAAGGTATTGTAGCAAATGTTTTACTAGTAGATCCAAATACCTCTCTCTATTCCTATTTAGAATCACTTTGAAATTACATATTTCTTAACTTCTCAAAAAGAGCTATCAAAATTTGTCTGTTAGTATAACTAATTTAGTAAAAAAAAGCAAGTCGGTTAAATATGAAAAATGAGTATAATAATATTGTGAATTTCATTCACATTGAATCGTATCTCGTTTCTGTAGAATATGTAGGAACCTACCTACAGTAGTATTATTTAAATTATGCGCTTCGGCTACATTCGTTAAGCTTCGGAAATCCCCATGTATTTTAAAGATTTTTTTTTATGATTTAGGAAGGCAAACAAGCAGACGGATTTCCTGATGGTAAGAAATATACGCCGCCTAGAGACACCAAAGGTGGAAATGGTTCTTTGCCAACCTGAGATCGGGATGTTAGGCCTCGAGCAAAAGTAAGTTTACCGGCTACCATACCCTCCAAACTGGAACACGTCATGACGTTATGGCGGTAGGAATAGGTAAGGCGGTGGTACCAATCCGGGCGAGTCGCTGCGAAACTCTACCACCTAGTCAGATGCCACGGTGTTAGTGACGGTAAGTCTATGCTCGCCTTTTACGAGCTACCTGGCAAGG
>NJDD01008530.1:47839-68291 GCA_002245505.1 Calephelis nemesis
ATTTGTAAGTTATAACTCAAATTATAATAAGAATAAAACTATTTGTTCGTATCAATATTAAAACATCGTGTATATAATTAGTTATTTTATACTTATAAAAATATTAAATTATTTGCACACCACAATGTGGTAGAATATGTTGGAAAGCTTAAATAATTTTGTAACAACCTTAACACACATATTCCGCAAATAAATATATTTTCTTCTTTTCTTCTTCTTCTTCTAGCTGCCCGATACGTGCTTCGCTACATATATGACCAAAAACTAGATATGGATACTAATATGACCGCATGAATGACATAACACAACAAAACAAAAAAAAACAACTAAAAAAAGCTTCGACATGACAGCACAATCCTCAAATTTTGTAAATATGGTAAATTTTGCATGCGCGCGCACACCGTCACGAAAAACCGACATGATGAAGTTAGCTATAGATAACATTTTAGTTTTTAAAAAAAGGTACCAACAAAGTAAAAGTAAGGACATCTTCGTATGTTTTATTCACAATATTTCTTTATTTCTATGGTTAGTGTCATTTTGTCTACAAATGTAAAATAAGGCAAAAGATAAAATTTTTAAAAAGATTTTTATCTTATTACGCCGAAGAAGTATAACTTCTAACGCGTGTACATAAGTACACACACAATTTTTTTTTGTTATAAAATAATGACGAAAAGTGGCACTGATTTTAATATATATAGACATTGCAAGATTAGTACGATCAGCAATTAATCTCAAGCCTTTTCGTCTATTTACTATCAGAAATCTTATAACAACATTCTTTAAATAGTTAATTATATCAACTTTTTACACAACAAAAACATATTTAAATTCATTCTTATTATTTCAGTTTGGACTGACGTTGATCTGGTGGCACAAGCAGTATTATTCTTTATCGCTGGATTTGAAACGATATCTACAGCAATGTCATTTGCGTTGCACGAGCTCGCTCTTAATCCTGACGTCCAAGAACGGCTGGCAAAGGAAATCTTAGAACATGATGCTCAGCATGGTGGGAAGTTTGATTACAACTCCATTCAAAATATGGTGTATATGGACATGTTTGTTTCAGGTAATTATGACACAGAATAAGTTATAAATAGACAATTGTTTTTAAAGAAGTGAATCATTAAGGAATTAAATCAAAGCGTTATAAAGTAGAAAAGTCTAGTAGCTGATAAGCAATTAAAGATTGCTATTTGGATGCCCTGAAATCTTCACCTAAGCGAATTAATAAAGTGACAGTTGTTTATATAAATATAGAGAGTGAGTGAGTATCTTCACGCCCGTATCCCCAAAGAGATAGGCAGAGGCACGACCAGGACACCCACGACTAGCCGAAGATACTAAGTCCCACAATGTGATAGGTGGCTAGCCTATCGCCAACCGGGCACATATCTAATCCCGAGCAAAATTTTTTTTATTTAGAAAATTGGAAAAACCAAATTTTCTTTTTGTTGCCCGACCCGGGATTCGAACCCGGGACTTCATGCATTCAAGTCCAACACCTGAACCGCTAGACCACAGAGGCGACATATATAAATAAAATAGGCGACTTATATAAATGTAAGTGTAACAAAGTAGAAAAACCTAACCTAACCTAACAAATGTTAATTGGATGCCCTGAAATAAAGCTTCAATGAACTCACTATTAAGAACGCCAGAGACCTTACGAAATTGTGAAAGAATCAAACAGAAGAAAATATTAGGAAAGTTTACCTTGGCTTACGCCTATGCGTAAGAAAGGACTGGAACCAACGCCAGGATAATGACGAAGATAAATTAAAAGACATTTTTGAAAGATTTTTTGCATTTAGTACAAACAAAGTCATACTTTTATGTAGTGGAGTTATAGTTGAATTAGTTATTATAATATGAAATAACATTGAAAATATTAATATTAACACTATGTTGTACTTTGCAGAAGTGTTAAGACTTTGGCCACCAGCTGTAGCCACAGATAGACAATGTAATAAGGATTACAATTTGGGCAAACCAAACGACCGTGCCACCAAAGATTTTATTGTAAGTTTACTAAAAAATATTTAGAAAACATGTTAACTGCATTTGGATTCCTTGCTTTTTTCGGTTTTAAAAACTTCATCGTTTGCGTTATCTAGACGCATTAATTCAATTTTATTTGTTCAAACTACTAGGTTTATTGTTTCTTGAAATGTTATCTGAATTAAAATTATGATTCCTTTTTAATAGACTCTAAAAGAGGAGGAAGTTCTTAAATCGACTGAATGTTTTTGTGTATGATTGTTATGCGATTGCTCGGCCAATAGCTAACCGTTTTTTTGTTTTTTTTTAGAAATATAGCTTGTGATAGCTTATCGTGACAAACAACGTGATCGACAAATTTATACAGTATTAAGTGAAACAAAAAAATACTAAGTGGTTGGATATTGGTCAAATGTATGTGAGACCATTTCGAAACCGTGACCCATTATTCAAAAAAAGAATTATCACTTCGCGACGTGGTACCCAATGAAATAGTTTAGGACGGTTTTAATAAAGAAATAATAGATCACAAGAAAATCGAGATATCTATTTCTCTGTATTTAGTATGGTAAAATTCAGTTAGTTCGTAATTTATTTATCATATAGCAGACAACTGTGTTGGAAATTTAAGTAAAACCGGATCACTAATTATTAATAAGTTTTATCTTATCTGAATAATAATACATATTAATTCACACAACCAAACAAAAGACTTGAATTAGCGTATTAGGTGTTTAATACTAAATGAAACGTTTATATTTTTATGACTTTAATATGTTTATTATGCATAATAAATTTGAACAAATTAACTTTTTGCCCTTTTTCATTAAGATTTCAGTTTTGGCATATCCCTCTGTCGTTATTATTTGACAAAAAGAATATAATATTTTTTATAATGTAATAATAAAATAAATGTGTTCGCTTCTATTGATAACAATATAATAATATTAATAACAATTAATAATATATAAAATGTTGACTTTCAAGAGTGCAGAAAGTCTCTGCACAATCTTGTACATATCAAATTTGATGTTACTTATGACATAACATGTTTTAGCTTCGCGATGGAGATGTCATAAACATTCCTGTATGGGCTATCCATCGCAACCCAGATTATTTCCCGGATCCTGAAAAATTCGACCCAGAACGATTCTCTGACGAAAATAAGCACTTAATCAAGCCTATGACATACATGCCGTTTGGACTAGGACCCAGAAATTGTATTGGTAAGTATTTTAAAATCATTGGTATTTGAATCGATTTTGTGTCAACGGTGCTAAATATTCAGGAGTTTTTTTTTGTCTAAAATCATCAAAACTAAATACACTTTATGTCTCTACAATAAAGTTCGTTTAAGATATTTTCTATTTCTGTTTTATTATTATTTATAGAGTAGGCAAAAGAGTAAGTGACATCACTGCCTACGGATATCCGCAAAACCAGAAGTATCAACAATGCTTTGCGTTAAATTATGAGTGCCCTATTTTTTTGAAGAATGAAAAAACTTTTCTAAATGATGACAATTTAAAAACATTTATTTGCTAGAAGATCTCAACTGGTCCTATACCTACAGTTAGGCATTTGTCATGAAATAACAAATTTCTAGTATATGAACCACATAAAACAAAATAACTTTTTTAATTTTTAATAAAGATTTAAGTAAAAATATAAATAAAAATGAATAAATATCCCTGGATAAGTCACACAAATTGAATCTAACCCCAAAGTAAGCAAATTATGTGCTTGTGTTATTTATACTATACTAACACATAGAATTATACTAATACATAGAAATACTTAAATAAATACCAGAATAAATTTAATAAATGCCCATTCCCGAAAATGCAGACAGCTAATTGTTCACACAAATGATAATCCGTCGGCAATCGAACCTTGGCCTCGCCGTTGGTTGATATAGTCAGGAGTGTACGCTAACCACTCGACCAATGATAAGTATGCCAAAACGCGTTTACTAAAATCTATCATGTCGATTGTTGTAGGCAGTTATATTTTTGTTTGACTTTAAATATACAAAAGACAAAGTGGGGTTTTGTTTGGTATTTATAAGCCACGGATGTTTATTATTATTAAGATTATCGAAAGTTTATCACATATAAAAAAACACAAAATTAACTTCCTAATTATTAATGTTCAGAACCTCCTAAAATACTTATCCTCTATATATTACGCTCAGCTATAATTTAAGAACCATTGTACGTCACCTTAGAAACCGAAAAAATCCGCATCGAAATCGGTTCATGCGTAGAGGACTTACGATGCCAAAGACAGAAAAGTGTGTACGTGGGACACAAGTGTACTTAGATTTTCGTTTAATATTTTTTTAAACTTTTACTTTTTCAGGTTCAAGATTTGCGTTGTGTGAGCTAAAAATGTTAATATACCAAATCATACGAGACATAGAAGTGTCTCCTTCACGAAAAACGAAGCTCCCCGCCAGACTGGCAACTCAAGATTTCAACCTCCGCCTAGATGGAGGACATTGGCTGTTATTTAAATCTAGAACATAGTACATCTATTGTTTGGTTGATGATAAATATTTTTAAGATAAAGTGATATTCGAGGCAAATATTCGAAGTAAAAGTTTAAGTCGCGTATGTTTTCGACAAAGTTTCATCTGACGATGGTCTTGAATCATCGACATGAGTCTAAATTGCAACGAAGGTGTTGAGTTGTAAATATTTTAACTTGGGGTTGTAGCTTATTATATATAAGACTATTATTATTTTAAGAAAAATTAAATGTATCTTGTGAGCGGGTCCTAATAGTCTGAAAATTAAAACAACTTTCTTGCTTAATGTCTTCTTAATGTTCTGTCTTGCGCTTTTAATCTTATTTTTTTGATATTTATTTATATTGTTAAATAGTAATAAACATATCGTAGTGACATTACTGTGTTATTTATTTTCTAAAACACGAGGGAAATGAAGAGGAAAAGTTTCGAGGTGGACTAGGTTTTTACAGTAGGTAGATAGATATGTGCCAACGGCTTTTGTTTTTAAATACCTTTGATTTTAGGTTTTTGTAATTATGTTTCCATTTTGCCTGTACTGTCCTACTAACTTATTTTTATGATATATAGGTTTGATGTTTTTTCTTATGTTTTCACTATACCAATTTTTTTGATGATAAAAACCTCTTAAACTTTAGATATAGAAGATGGAAACTATGCATTGCCAACTTGATGATAGATTATGATTGATTATGTATCTTATGCTATGTATATACGTATAAAAAGTTTCACATGCCAGCAAAATTAAACCTTGAAAAGTCAAACGGAGGCTCGTATTGAGCTGTGCGTTTATAAATTAAATAATGGTAATGTCTTAATATAAATGGTAGTGAACTAGGATTCAGGTTTCTGTTTTTTTGAAGTGAAAACTTCTTTAGGAGCGTTGAGCGTTTTGGTAGAGGGTAAAATCCTCGGTTCGCGTCATCGACATGCTAATGATAATAGTATATCTATAGCTATGGAGAGCCAGACTAGCGCACGCGCAGTAGCCTGTGTACACGTATACACTAATACATTGACTATTTCTGACTGACAAGATAATTATATTTTAATTATTTTTTCAACCACTTTATATTTATATTTTGTTCATGATTTGTTTAACCCGTCATATGTAACTAATAAATAACACATAAAAAATTTCATATAATTTTTGCATAAAGTTTTAATTACTCTCAACTTAATAGTTCCGTTTTCACTTCTATCGGCAGTCCCACGACTGCTACTGTTTTTTTATTATTTTATAAGAAGACAAATTTCCTGATGTTAATACATAAGCTTTTTTTTTTGCTAAGATCATACAAAGGCTCACATCACGCTGGATAGCGATAGAATACTGATAGTAATATGACTATACAGACGGTTTTCAATTTGAGTTCAGGCCAGGTTACGGGTTGTGATATTTTGTTACCTATTGTCAAGTACAAAACTACACAGTACACAAGATCTAACACACAATTTTTCGGATTTTAAGAAATACACGACTAGTAGATGCGACCCACCTAAATTGTTCACCGTTCGAGAATCCGACCGTACCTTCAGTAGTTAGTATATAATTTATGTCTGTGACTATCAAAAGTAATGTTCCGCTATACTTTTCGAGCTGATTGCTGAAAAGACTATAGCCACACTCCATAAGATAACAATATGAGCCATTCCTTGAAAATCCGTTCAAGAACACGATATAGATATTGACAATAAACAAATATCCAATGAATGTCACATTGGTCCAAGAGCTGATGACGAATTTTGAGGAGGTTCTTTAGGCAAGCTGAAATTGCGAAAAATTACAGATTTGTCAATTGGTGAATCCGGTCCTGAAAGTTTTTTAGCGAATTAGCGGTTATTTTGCTACTGCGCAGCATATAACATTTGCAAAAAAAAAATAATTCAAAAAAGTATATTTTTGGCAACTTGGATTTTTTTTGTCTTTTAAATTACTATTTCTAGAATGCAAAAAAATCCCAGACGTTTTTGTCGGTTATTAAGTATTGCCAGACGACCTTAAAGTTATTTTTTTTAAATTACCAAAAAATGTTCTTTAGGCAATCTAAAATTTATATCACGTATTTATTAAGTAATTTCAATAATACCTGCAAATAGCCAGACGATTTTGCTGGTTATAAACAATTACCAGACGTTAATAAAGTTTGTAAATAAGCGCAATAAAAAGTCTTATGAATGTAATAAATAATCTTAATAAAAATCTAAATCTTCAGATAGCAACGAAGAAGACGAAGAAAATTAAGAAAATAATTAAATTCTAATAAACTTTCTTTTATTTTATAATTTTGAATAATTTATTTTCTTAATAAAAATCAAAAATGAAATAATAATTCAATAATTCAAACCATCATCCTACAAATCATTATTAATTTGAAGTAAAAAAAAATATTCATCGTGGCCTAGTTTCTGATTTTTCATTTTTTATCATTATTAAAAGAAATTATTAATAACTAAAATTTTGTTTAGAAGTTTTTTTTAGAATTTCGTATGTAAAGTTTTATAGTCGTTATTTTAAATTACAATCTAAAGAAATTATGAAAAAGTCGGAAACTAGGCTCCGTATATTAAAATATAGCATGTTTTTTTCCAAAAATACTAAATTATTGTATTAAGTATAAATAATTAATCTTACATACATTTTTCTTTTCATTTTCTTTTTAAGACACTAAAATACTTGAATTTATCATAAAATAATTTTCTTTTTTTAGACACTAAAATACTTGAGTTTTTAATTAAATAATTTATGCAGCAAACGAAATTAATAATTAAAATTTTTCTAATCAATTATGAAATTTTAGCAAAATAAAAATATACAAAATTAAATATTTTTGTTTTGAACGCAGAGCTGAAAACACGTGGTTTCTCAAAAGTTGGCTATTTTTCAAATATATATTTCACAGCGCGAAGAGCTCGGGCCCCGGCAGCTACCAGCATGCCTTGCGCTTATTTACAAACTTTATTAACGTCTGGTAATTGTTTATAGCCCACAAAATCGTCTGGCTATTTGCAGGTATTATTGAAATTACTTAATAAATACGTGATATAAATTTCAGATTGCCTAAAGAATATTTTTTGGTAATTTAAAAAAAATAACTTTAAGGTCGTCTGGCAATACTTAATAACCAACAAAAAAGTCTGGGATTTTTTTTTGCATTCTAGAAATAGTAATTTAAAAGACAAAAAAAAATTCAAGTTGCCAAAAATATGTTTTTTTGAATTTTTTTTTGCAAATGTTATATGTTGCGCAGTAACAAAATAATAGCTAATTCGCTAAAAGACTTTCAGGACAGGATTCGCCAATTGACAAAGTTGTAATTTTTCGCAATTTCAGCTTGCCTCAAAAACCTTCTCAAAATTCGTCATCAGCTCTCCGACTACATAAAGTTAGTACGTTCTGAGATAATCCTAAATTTCACTCATGTATCCAACATTCCAAATGGAACAATGTAGCCCCTGCACATTACATCAACGATATTTGGAACGAATCGCTGGACACCATCCTTGTACGTTCTAATGGGTCGACCAAAATATGCTCATTACACTGTGAAACTCTTCCATTCTTTCTAGCCAAGTTAAAGAAGGCGGTGGGCTTTGGTCTTTCCGATCATATTGGGATCAGTGCAGTACGGTGCTTAGTTTCGGAGCAGTTCCTAACTCTTAATAATGCTAGTAAGCTCCCTTAAAGGATGCAGGATTCTTCACAGAATATTATTTTTAGTGAATGCCTCTTTCTAGTTACCTATTTCTGCCGCCATGACGTCATGACTTGTTCTGGTTTGGAGGGTAAGGTAGCCGGTAAACTTACTTTTGCTTGAAGCTAACATCCCGGCCTCAGGTTGGCAACGCACCATTACCACGTTTGGTGTCTATAGGCGGCGTGAATTTCTTACCATCAGGCAATCCGTGTGCTTGTTTGCCTACCAATATCATAAAAAAAGATATGGAAACTAGCCGTAACAATTTGGCAACAAGCTTAAAATCCTACCCTTGTTGGTTCATACCTACTTATAACGTCTTATCTTATAACGTCCAATGCTTGCCATTGACGTGTTCAGTAGTACTTTTGCTGGAGGCCTATCATCCCGGCCTCATGTAATAAGATGGTGTTAGGCATAGAGACCAGCCATTATATCAACCAGCAATACTTAATCTCCTTGCTGTGTAACAATGTCAATGAACTCGCTAAATACAAAATGCATTGTTGGTATGGAAAGGACATTTTTCCATATCAACAAATTTGATAACGATAACATCTATGAGCAGGTCCGGTTAATTATCACTACTCGTACATATAAAACAATGCCTAGACGAACAATCATTTGAGGTAATTGTATTGGATGAGTACATTGTCATGTCGTATTGTTTGATCAGGATCAGATATCTGGATGCCCTTGATTTGTCTGTGATTTGTCCAAGGCATTCGATTGCATTGACCGTGATAGAATGGTTAGAAAACTACGCCATTACGGAATTAAATATGAGGCACTCGATCTTCTGATTTTCCATTTGTATGGAAGAATTCCAAAAATTGGGGTAAATAGTATTAAATCGAGCGGTGCTGCTGTTATAATGGGTTCAATTCGGGGATCTTTTTTGTTTTATATACACTGAAATGACTTACTTTACTATTACTACTACTTACATTATTTAAAGAAAAATTTAATAAGTACATATGACGAAACGAATAATATGATTTCAAAAGCCGTAATAATGTTGTTTAAGGTATTATCATTTTCCGCCACTACACACAGTACAAGATATAAATTTTAAAGACGTTTACTGGCCTAAGTTCGTGTAGATCGATGAACCTCCGTCTTCTGGTCGTAAAACAGATTCTGGGTAGGGTTATAGCCTTCTCACTTGAGAGTTAAACATGTAATGCACTCAGCTTAATAAGTTATTTGGACGTAGTTCAGAAGTCTTCCAACCCTAGCGGTGAACCCTTGGAAGCCAGAAAGGGAATGGATAAACCCTGGATCATGGAGTGCCGTTAGCGTTGGTCGTAAATGGCCAGGACGCATTCTTTTACATTTATCAAGCAAGCACACATCAATTTAATTATAGGCTGCGGCACAGAGGAATTACAAACTTACCAAGTATGAGGATTTTTTACTTATAAAGTAAGTGTTAATAGCATTAGAGTTATTAAAATAGTGTTCAGTTATATTTCCAAATTATTTTTGTATAATCGCCTCTGTGGTCTAGCGGTTTAGGTGTTGGAATTGACTACTTGAGGTTCAAGTCCAAGCAAATCCCGGGTCGGGCAACTAAAAGAAAATTTGTTTTTTCAATTTTCTAATAAAAAAAACGTTGTTAGGGATTGTATATATGCCCGGTTGGCGATAGGCTTGCCACTTATCACACTGTGGAACTTAGTGTCTTAGTCGTGGGTGGCCTAATTGTGCCTCTGCCTACCTCTTCGGGGATGGGCGTGAAGATACTTTACTTACTTTATTTTTGTAATAGGATTCAAGATCGGTTTCGTTACAAGACGTCGGTATGACCTTTCTAACTTTTATTAACGGCCGGTTATGTTGCCAGTGCCTGTCCGCTATAAAAGCTTAGAATCTATAAACGCTGAATTGCTATTTATAAAAAATAGTAATATTGTTTATTAATTGTTTACTGTATTATATTTATTTAGGTATTTTAAGCATGTTTTATTTATTTCTGTGGTCGAGCGCTCCGGATGTTGGACTTGACTGCATGTTGGTCGGGATTGGAAACGTGCCCGGTTGGCGATGGGCTTGCCACCTATCACATTATGGGACTTAGTATCTTCGGCTAGTCGTGGGTGCCCTGGTTGTGCCTCTGCCTATCTCTTCGGGGATATGGGCGTGAAGATACTTTATTTACTAGTTATAATAGTTTTACTTAATATTATATTTATTTAGGATTACATAACATTACACAACCTTTTATTGGACAAGAAACATCAAATGTTTTTCAATGTCTGTTATGAGCAAGTAGAGACCAATGTAAAACTTACTGGGTACATACTGGACATTGCACCTTGCACAACGCTTTTAGGAATTTTAATTGATAAAAAGTTAAAATGGAGCCCGTTTATTGAAAATCTCACAATAATTATACTTAGCTCAGTGACATACAGTGCCGGATTAAGCGCATAGGGAGCCCTAGGCCATTTCTATTTTAGGTCCCCTCCCTTTTTCAAATTTTTCGCAATTTCACAGTTTCAAACACCTCTTATATCATATCAAGGTTTTAAACATAGTAAAACAAACGATTTTTTTTTCTTTCAAATCATAATATACTGCTTTGGTATTTAAGCGCGCAATTTGAAATTTGCTAAAAAATAACAATCAAACTTACAAACAAACAACAAAATAAAATAAACATTCAATTTGAAAATAAATTAAAAAATATATTATACAAATTAAAAAATGTATTTAAAAAAAATCTTTGCAAACTTTTTTGGAGGGCTCCCTGATCGTCGGGGGCCCCAGACAATGGCCTAGTCTGGCTAATTTGGTGATCCAGCACTGGTGGCATATGCTGTTAAAAAATTAAACAGTTAACTGATGTTGTCACGGCTAGGATTATTTACTTTATTTTTACAGAATCTTTAAGGGAATTATTCTCTAGCAGAGTTCAGCCGAAGTAAATAATGTATTTATTTTACAAAAGAACACCACACGAAAAATTTACAGCGAAAAATTAAACTTTCCAGTATATCTTCGAAAATTTAATATATGTTTAGAAGAATATGCGTTCATTTAAATTCTATATTACATACACTTCTGAATACAATGAATACAATTTAAGAAATACCTTTCTTTAAATACAATAAATAAATATGTCACATAGAAATTATATATAAAAAGGTACTATACCATTGCTTAATTTTCAGTGAACAAGACTGCTTGGGATTTATTCTAATCCCTAAGAAATTTCTTATAAATAAAATTATGACTTTATTTTTATAAAATAAGGAAAAACCACCGAGTTTCTTTTGCTGAATCTTTTTAGTGTATGGCCACGTTCCGATCCAGTGGGAGATAACAGTCTAATATTACAAAGCGTCACAAGTGCCTCATGGTCTCTATGCAAAATAAACGAATTTATATTTGATCCTATTCCATTTACGCGCTTTGGAAAAATTCAAGCCCGTTGAAAGCTCAAAAACTGTAGTTTATTGTCACTTAAGTAGTAAAACTTTAAACTGTTTTCTATTATACAGGCTGTATTACCAGGTAAAGGTAAAAGCACTCTGCCCATCAAAATGCCACAGCTGTTGATATTTGTTAATCGTATATTCAAACCACACCCTTGTACTGTCATTCAATCATTGGAATTGTACATTCATGTTGTGACTAAGCCATAAGTGATGGTGTTTCGATGTTGTATAATTAATTTAAAAGGTTTAAATATCAGTCAACGAACTCACTGTATTGTAACCACGACTTCCAGTTAATAACGAACTTAATAAGAACCTAATGTTTTGTAGCAACTACTAGTGATCGCCCATTGGTGGAAATTCGACCATAATAAATTTTAATATCTTGTTGATAAGAACGCTATCTTCATTTCTCAAGACCAACTACTTTGTTTCCAAACTGTATGGTGCACCATCTGTGATCTTTAACCGTTTTCATAAGTATATTTGTTTGTGTGTCTCAAATGCATGGTAGTGTGGGTAATGTTTTATTAATTGATTTAATGTACTTTATGAGAATTATTATTGAAAAATATTAGCATTATTCACTTTTCCTACATATAAACTATAAGTGTGCCAAATTTTCAGGGTCAGCGTAATTTTCGTAAAAAGGGGTCTAAAGTTTTTTGCTTCACGTATTAATATATAGATTACGATTATAATAATTTGCAAAGGCTATTTTCGCCACGTACTTGCACCTTTGGTTCTAAGAAAATGCTGAACATACATACATACATTTGGTGAATTAAATACTAATCAAAATAATTTTGACTCAAAAGTGACTCCTGAAACATCTTTGAGAGAATGAAGATGTTTTGGGGGCACTCTGTGTGTATAAGCGGTGTGGAAGGGCTTCTATCCCCCACGGGGGCTTTCTTGAACTTTTAAACTCTATTTGGTAGAGAAGTAGAGCCAAAATCTTAGCCTTCTAGTCGCTTCTAAAGTAAAGAAATTGCCAACTAGGTCTAATGACCTGATTTCACTTACTCAAATTCCAATTTCCCAGGTTGTTACATATTTTGAATTACATATTGATAAAGAGAATTTATTTAGAGAAGGGTATAAACATTATAAAAATAAGGTAGAGTTTAATATTTGATACGAAGTGAACTGTACCATTGCATAACTAAAGGGTTACCTACTATAATTCATGAGGTCTAATAATGAAGATCACTAGACGATTCAATGGCATATTTACTGTTATTTAATTAATTTCTGGTTACAGCTTAATTAAGAAAATAAATAGACGTAGGTAAGTTAGTAGTGTGGAGATCCATAAATATCTTATTTAAGCGTAGTGGAATAGCGATCAAAGCGTAAGACATAACCTGATGTAGAGATTTCGGAATCTTTGGCTTAAGAAAAAAAATGCAGAGAGAGCGAGGCGTAGAAATTAACCTAAGAGGTTCCCGGATTTTATTGCCAAAACACGTGAGATCTAGTCTCAGAGACTGTTCTTATTAAATTTCTGTACATATTTTTTATTACATTATTGCCTATTTATTTTAAAAACATGTGCTTTATACACTAAAAATGTATATCGTAATTTGAACTGTTCGTCTTCTTTGAAGCTTTATACTTTCGTTTTAGTTATGTTTAGGAAAGAAATAACAAAATAATATTGCTAATAAATATTTAATACGAGTGTCGGTAAAAAAATGTAAACAAATATCAAAAAATAAGATTCAAAACGCAAGACAGATAGAACATTGAGAAAACGTTAAGTAAGCGGGTTGTTTTAATATTCAGACTTTTAAAAACACGCTTAGAAAATACGTAATCACAATATTTAATTTAATATAAAGTAGAAAAACACAGTATTAAGGACTGCTACCAAATTATTTACAACATTAAAATTTATTAACTATAAAGACTAAAAGAAACTTTATAGAAAACATATGGGACTTAAATTTTACTTAGAATATTCGCCGCAAATATCGCTTTGTTTGCACTTAAATAAATTTGCTTAATATCTTCAATCAAACAACAGATGTATTATGTTCTAGATTTGAATAACAGCCAATGTCCTCCATCTAGGCGGAGGTTGAAATCTTCAGTTGTCAGTCTAGCGGGGAGCTTCATCTTTGGTGAAGGAGACACTTCAATATCTCGTATGATTTGGTATATTAACATTTTCAGTTCACACAATGCAAATCTTGATCCTGAAAAAATTAAAGTTTCAAACAAATGAGTACTCAGTTATCTGTTAGCACCACAGAAAGGGGAACATATCTTCTAGTAAAATAATGTTCTTAAAATATCACCGTTTATAATACTTTGTGGAACCAGTTACTAAGGGCGGTATTTCTAAACGAATACGACTTGAGAACCTTCAAGAAAAATACTCAAAGGTAGCAAGTGGGTAATGCAGCTCCTAGTTATGTAGATGTCCGTGGGCACTAATGTCACTTGCTCCTTTGCCTACTCTTATATAAAAAAGACAATACCTGCGATGTAGAGGTACGTAGTGTCTTTAGTTATGATGGTTTTGAAGCAAAAAAAACTCCTAAATGTTTCCGATCCCAAATCGATTCGAAATTCGATTAAAAAACCAAGTATTTTCAAGCCAATATCCCCGAAGAGGTAGGCAGAGGCACAACCAGCGCACCCACGACTAGCCGAAGACACTAAGTCTCACAATGCGATAGATGGCAAGCCTATCGCCAACCGGGCAAATATACAATCCCGAATAACTTTTTTTTATTAGAAAATTGGAAAAACCCAATTTTCTTTAGGTTGCTGAACCGGGAATCGAACCCGGGACCTCATGCAGTCAAGTCCGACAACTGAACCGCTAGACCACAGAGGCGATAAACCAATGATTTTGAAATACTTACCAATACAATTTCTAGGACCTAGTCCAAAAGGCATGTATGTCATAGGTTTGATTAAGTGCTTGTTTTCCTCAGAGAATCGTTCTGGGTCGAATTTTTCAGGATCCGGGAAATACTCCGGGTTGCGATGGATAGCCCATACAGGAATGGTAACGACATCTCCTTTGTAAAGCTAAAACATAAAGAATTATTAATTCTCTGTATAATAAAGAATAAATATTATCAAATTTGATGAGTCTTGTAATTATCAAAGAACGAGTACACAGAGTTAACATTTTATGCATACATACATATCTTCACCCGAAGTCCCTTACGGGGTAGGCAGATAGTATCGAATGCCAGACCTCACAACCCTGACGAACCCGTCTGGTTTCTTTACATTTATTACCATTTTCATACAAAACAGGCCGGTTTCGGAGACTCTTAACACCACCCTCGGATAATATCTAATCTGATCGTGAAATGTGAACCTTAGTCTCTCCGGGTACCTACATTCATTTTGTAAAATATTACTAACATTATAGAAGCGAATACAATTATTTATTAGTACATTATGAAACGTTATATCCTTTTTGTCAGATTTTGAGGTCGGGGGCATATGGCAATTAGAATTTTGTCTGGAACAGGGCAAACTGATAATTTGTACAAATGCGTTATGCTTTAGATACATTTTCAACTTATAGAAATACATTTAAAATAGAGATAAACCTAGTAATTTGAAGAAAAGAAATTAAATTTATATCGCGACTTATGAAGTTTTTCGGATTTTTCCCCGTGTTGTTCTGGGCTTCTTTGCAGTAGAGACCATCTGCCTTCCTGCCAGGCAGCTCGTAAAAGAAAAGCATTGACTTACCGTCACTTACACCATGACATCTGACAAGGTGGTAGAGTTTCGCATTGACTTACCCGGATTGGTACTACCGCCTTACCTATTCCTGCCGCCATAACGTCATTACGTGTTCTGGTTCGAAGAGTAAGGTAGCCGATAAACTTGCTTTTGCTCGAGGCCTAATATCCCGGCCTCAGGTTGGCAACACCCCATTACCACCTTTGGTGTCTCTAGGCGACGTGAATTTCTTCTGCTTGTTTGCTTTCCAATATCATAAATAAAACAATTAATTCTAAACATTGCTATTAAGTTTCTAGCTTGTTCTATAATTATTTTATAGTAAACTTACAATAAAATCTTTGTCGACACGATCATTGGGTTTGCCTAAATTATATTCCTTATTGCATTGTCTATCTGGGGCTACCACAGGTGGCCAAAGTCTTAGCACTTCTGCAAAACACAACTTAATGTTAATATAAGTAGTTTTAAGTTTAGTTTTATGTTACAATACTAATATAACAATAGTTGCTCCATATGAAACACTTCTTTAATTCAGAATGAATTAACAAAATTAGGCGAAAAGTGTAAAGGTAATGAATTGGTACTTTTATATATGCTTATCGATAAACTCTCTCGAAAGCTATACTATGACTACTATATTGGCCAAAACAAAATACACAGGGTAGGGGACTTCAAGGATCTCCAAAATTTTTTGATAAAAAACTCACATTCGTACCCCATATAGATTACATTATTCGCAATCTGGATCATTCTTTTTCTTCTTCATCTGGATTCATTATTATAACAAGAAAAGTATTAGGAGTAGTAAATTTAAAATCCAAATATATTAGAGCCTAGTCAGAAACCTATTGGAAGTAGAGACCTCATTATGCGACTCATACATTAGCATTAAAAAAAGTTACTTTTTTACTTCGTTGAAATAGGCGTAACCTACTTTTCGGAAGAATATTTTGATAGATGTAAAACAAGCTTTGTGTAACTGTTGTGGCGAAAAGTCTTCCAAATAATGCAGAATGTGACAAGGTTAACTAACGTTGTCACTGCCACCACCGCGACGAGTCCACGAATTAAGTCAGAGCTCTGGCCACAGTCCAAATTGTTACGACATTATCTTGACAAACCTACCTAAAGTTGCCATTACTAAAACCCATCCATACGCGAAAGCGACCCGAATGCTAAGTACTATCAGTTCATACCTGTTTTCTTTGATAAGGAAAGCTTATCAAATTAAGCCAGGCCATTATCAACATTAATATGTCAAAGGTTTATACTAAAAAAAGGCATCACACAACTGTTTAAAGCGTGAACCTTTTCACCCTCTGACAAAAAGCTTTCCAACACTTTCGTCAAACGACCAAAGGAACGCTCTATCATTAACTGCTTATCATCCCGATCAAGTACACATAGACCCTCTGGCATACCAAAATATGAGGTTTCGATTTCGAAGAGAGATTTGAAAGACACAATCTCTGGATGTTGTAAATACAACTTTTTCCCTCTGCAAATGTATAACAGCACAATTATCTGCGTTAAACTCCATCCGAATATCACTACTAAATTATTATTATTATTAATTAGACACTTTGTACAGATAATTTTTAGCTTATGAGGCGAGGTGATTGTGGGATACAATAGATCTTAACTACGTTAAGTATTAAAGCTGCAAAACGTTTTTTTAATGTATGCAAACGTTTGTTTTCAAGTGTTGAATTAATAATATCTCTTAAATTTTTTTAGTTTGTTATCTGTATTATCCCAGCATTTATTTCTGTTATTTAGAACTTATACAGGGTTCATTTTCCTGATATTACTTTACATCTTCTTAGTTTTCTCTGTACGTTGATGCCTTGTTTCAGGGCATCCAATTTGCAGTTGTTAGGTAAGCTTCTTTGCGCATTCTCTGATCGCTTAGCGACGATTAGAATGTTAGTTTGTAATACTTTTATTTAGTTCTTTAACGATTTACATGTTTTAAAACAACCGTCTGGTTATAACTAATTTTGTGTCAGAATTACCTGAAACAAACATATCCATATACACCATATTTTGGATGGAATTGTAATCAAACTTCCCATTGTGCTGAGCATCATGTTCTAAGATTTCCTTTCTCAGCCGTTCTTGGACGTCAGGATGAAGAGCAAGCTCATACAGCGAAAACGTCATAGCCGTAGACATCGTTTCAAATCCAGCGATAATGAATAATATCGCTTGTGCCACCAGGTCAATGTCAGTCCAAACTGAAATATTTAGAATTAATTGGAAAACATTTTCATGATATATAAAGTGGATAACAATACCTATTTAATAAATGTTGTTAAAAGATTTCTGAATGTAAATAGACAAAAAGGTTTGAGATTAATTGGTGATCGTACTAATCTTTCAATATATATAAAGCGTTTTATGTTAATTGAATAAATAGTAGATAAAATAAGCAAATAAAAGGATAAAATAAACAATTTGAAAAAGTTGGAAGAAAAAAATTATGTTCCTATTTAGAAGTATCTTTGTAGGTTGGGATAAATTTCTGATTGTACCAAACTTTAAATATTATGTTAATGAATTACTCATTATATTAACTTAAACTACTAAGTAGGTTAATACCTATGTACTAAGTAGTAATTATAAGTGTCTGTGTAAGTGAAACCGGTAGGCTATTAATAAAATAATAAATAACAAGTGATACTTAACATAGTGCAAGTATTTCTTTATTAAAATGAAGAACTATTTCTTTTTTATATATATACAGTCAAAATCTGTTATAACGACATCGAAGGGACTACTCATATTGAGTCGTAAAAAACCGATAGTTGTAACAACCGGTGACGGGTATTAATAGGAAATATAATATGTATATTCATGTAGGAAATTAAACCGCATTTTATGTACTTCAATACAAACGTATAATATAAAAGAACAATAATATTATTTTTCCATCATTTTTGTGTGCATAAAATCTGTTATTTTAGTTTATTTGAAACACTTCTGTCGTGCATACACATTTTGTAATTCACGTTCGATTTTAATAAGCGTATCGTTACAATTTCCCTGAATGTGGAACTCTTCATTAAAGAGAACAATTTTTCGTAATACACTAACAGCATTGAGACCGTCAATCAAAGTTGGCACTGTAAATTGTTATTACGAGTTTTCCTATTCCTTGTGTAAAGATAAGTAACAAACTGACTTGAGATATGACGAAGTGGGCCTTGAGGCTACGGCATGCATGTGCTTTGTTTCTAAGAATTACAAAAGACCCTAAACTTTGTTCACTTTTACGATAATAGCCATTGACTATATAGACTACATACTGTACCAGATGTAAAAATATATTATTTAGCAAATATGAGAACCAGTAAACTTAATATAAAATATCTTATCAAGCACTTTCCGCTTTAATCCTATAAATGTTATTAATGACTCAGTTTTTTTAACTTATGGAAAAGTATTTTTTAATTTAGTTACATATATATTAAATCAACTCCATTAGTTTTTAAATTATTATTTAAATTTAACGTTAGATGCATCATAAGAACCAATTTTGTAGTCTATGATATGAAATATAATTAGTAAGCACAAAAGTTTATAGCTAATTGCGTCTCCACAACTGGGGTTTGCAATAAAATCCTTCTTCAATTATTAATAGAATGGAAATAAAATTGTAGGTTGTTTCGTTATGCCCAATATTTTCATTACGTCTGTCTTTGTCAGTACTCAAAATCAAGCATTATTTCATTTAGATCTTGCTTAAAAAAGATTTGAATCGCTAAATTAAAAAAAAATGTAATTTAAACTATCATACTCGTACAAATTCAACAGCTAAAATATCATTAAAAGTTGATGGTTGGCTGCGACTCTTAACTGCAACAACCAGAAACTTTAACATTGGGTGTCACCAAATGCGGGATCTGCCGATTGGTGGTTGCAAAACTCATGACGAACGTAATGGAACTAGATGAAATGCATAAATTGTTTAGAATGTGCAAATACTGTTATTTTTATTTCAGTCACTTAACTTCCGGAATACAAGCCTAATAACTACTACTTAAGGGAAGTCATAGAGAACAAGATAGAGAGATAGAGAGAGGTTAAAAATATCAGATTTATGTGGTTACCTCTGTCAACCTTCTTCTTTCCAACCGCTGATTCTTCGACCGCAGCAAACCCTGCATCTTTCACACCACTACCCACTGATTTATCATCATGAGTCAGTCGACCTAAAGAAACAGAAATAATACTATGTACATGTTTTAAGCTATTGCATAGTTCCTATCTCAGGCCTAGGGCGTGGAGACTGAATCCAGAAATTCCGTAACGAAAATAACCTAACACCCCCCACTCCGCACAGTGGCGATACCTTTTAGTTTTGCCATCTATCGATGAATAGCAGAACTTTTACTGACATTTTGATGACGCTTGTCTCTTTAGTTCAGCAATTCGCCTTTAGATGGCATTGGTTGTATCGGCGTTACTGCACATGCGTAATTCCCCTCTCTGTTCCGCAATCTGATGACTCATGCCTGCTTATGCAGTAGCTTTAGCACGGCAGTCTCCGAGTGCCACATGTTTTTTTTATAGTAGCAAATATTCAACGAAAAATCAAAAATTTAGAGTCGAATAATAATTAAAATTTGTTGACTTGTATTTGTCTTTAAAAAAAGCTTTTTTGTTGAAAACTCATTAGCTAGATACTAACTACATGTTTGAGTTACCTTTAATTAATATTACATATATTTTCAGGATTGTTGAATGACTCTCATTAATACTGCAAGTAATATAAGTTTAAAACTAGCAGAAAATAATTGTTTATTCGTAAATCTCTTTGCCCACAAAATTCTTTTATATATCCTTATTTGCAGTTTCAATAATGTAACTACGGTCAATCGAGAAATGTTACGTTCTTTTTTTATGTTGTATATTTTATCAAATGAAGGGGTTGAGATGAATTTCGAAAAAAGAAAAAACATTTATATTATTTACTTGTGTGTTGATGTTCTATTATGACTTGCATTATGAGTAGTTATCTATCAAATTTTATAAAAGCTTTGTACCAT
>NJDD01008539.1:0-10553 GCA_002245505.1 Calephelis nemesis
TTTTCATTGAAAATATGAGATCAATTCGTCTGGGAAGCTCTTTTCATTTGCTCATTGTCATTTCGATGCATTTTATTGCTTGAAATTGTAGCATTTTCAGGACTTTGCAGGTTATTGTGATTAAATATTATAATCATTTCGTTCCGTCTGTTATTAACCATGGCCTTAATACTTGCTAAAATTTAAATAATTTTTAATGTTACGTTGCAGCGGTTACGGTTATTATGAAATTAATAAGGATTATGGTTTTTATATTTTTTTTATATAATAATGGAAGGCAAACAAGCAGACGAACTTCCTGATGGTAAAAAATTCACGTCGCCTAAAGACACTAAAGGTGGTAATGGTGCGTTGCCAACCTGAGGCCGGGATGTTAGGCCTCGATCAAAAGTAAGTTTACCGGCTACCTTACCTTCCAAATCGGAACACGTCACGACGTTATGGTGGCAGGTGGTGGGAAACAAACAAACATATGAATTGTTTGATGGCTAAACTACACAGACACACCAAATATGGTTACGATGCGCTGCTAAATTGTGACTGAGTCTCGGGTAAATAATTGCCAGTTTCCGAAACGAAAATCAATTTTAATTTAAGATTATAATCTTCACATCAAATGTTTAACATGAGATTATTTTCAGAGTCTAAAGTGAATACACGTGAAACCGCTGCTTGGTTCGGTTCGATTTATAATTCTAGTTTAATGTTATGGTGGGAGGAATACCTAAAGTGGTGGTACCTAATCTTGGTCTTCCTTCGTCTTTATATATGACTAGTTATCGAAGGTTAGCAATTACGTATGTAAGTTAATTAAGCCTTAGTGATCGTTAACACATACTTCACGTTACCAAAGGCTTGGTGCATCTAGTCCTTTTTACAGTAGAGGTTATACATACCTACATAATATATAATATCTTGTGTCCCGGTCTTGCCCAAGGTTAGCAGAATGTACCGCATAGCAACAGTCACGATCCCTGCCTAGTGTTCTTCACATTCATCTCTTTTCATACAAATACGCCGTTTCCTGACATCACCTTCGGATATATGCCTACTCTATTAATTTGGTAGTGAAGTATCGATTTATGATCCTTATGATATTATGACCAGCAAATCATTTATAACAGGGCCAATATTTAGCCTGAGAGATCCAACAAGAAATATATTTGAAAGATAAGTAGCACTGATACCAAACCCCGACCTCAGGTTGGCAACGCAACATTACCTTTGGTGTCGCTAGGCGGCGTGAATTTCTTACCATAAAGACATCCGTCTGTTTGTTTGCATTCCAATGTCATAACATAAAAAAATTTAAAAACAAAAAAAAAACTGTAAATATTTGTTGCACTACATCAGACAGTGAATAATTAATACCCAATTAATACATTCATTTGTAAGAACAAACTGCAGAATATCATTGGACAGCTGCAAACGGAACAGCTACGTTGGCATTAAACTTTGCAGTTGCGTGCTATTAAAACTTGCACAGTTAAGACCAAGGAAAATACGAAGGAATTGAGATAAGATTAATTTTCCGACTAGTTCCTTAGGTAACTCTGCTTGAGAAGTTCGAGGGCAGTTTGAGCTAAAAATAAATTATGTTACGGAACTTGTCTGTTTAAACATTATTAGTGTTAAAAAGTTTAGATCAAATTAAACTCTAACTTCAACACCAGCTTCGGTTTGATTAGGACGCTTGGAGATTGTATTTTTAAGGTTTTTAAAGCCGAGCTCATCGTCTCTATGGTCTAGCGTCGGACTTGTCTTCTTGAGGTCCCGGGTTCAATTTCTGGGTCGGCCAACAAAAACGTTGAAAAGTTTCAAATTACCTTCACGCCCATAAAACCGAAGAGGTAGGCAGAGGCACAACCAGGGCACCCATGACTGGAAGAAGACACTAAGTCCCACAATGTGATTGGTGGCAAACCTATCGCCAACCGGGCACATATCCAATCCCGAGCAACATTGTTTTTATTACAAAATTGGAAATACCACATTTTCTTTTGAGAATTTAAAATTGAAAATAAGTATTTTCAATTTTCTACTGAATATTACGTTGCCTGGAGTAGGTCTGTGCTCGATTAGCGATAGGCTTACCAGCTATCACATTGTGGGATTTAGTGTCTTCGGCTTTTCGTAGGTGCGTTTGTTGCGCCTTTGCCTAACTCGTTGGATGGGCGTGAGGATACGTTATACTTTTAAAAGCTGATTATTACTGATTACGTTTACTTATTATTTGTACAATGATTGTTGTGTCATAATTACGCTAGAACTTTTCGCACTCCCAATCATGACCAAATTATGAAGATAAAAAGTTAACAATGTCCTCTTACGGCTCAAAAAAACCGTCGCAACAAAATCTGTCCAAGAGAACTAAAAATCACTTGAGATAGAGAAAAGGAAGCCTTGTTTTTAACTAGACATGTTCTTTAAGCCTACGAAAGCTCACAGGAACTCACACGAAACTATCAATAATACAAAAAAAAACCTTGAATTCAATTCTGTTTACAAATTCAAAAAGACAATTTGACTTACTTCAATAAAATAAACAATTTTTTTAGAAAACTCTCAACTATTAGTATCCAGCACATTGATGTCAATTTAATACCGTGTTTAGTTAAACACGTCATTGATTTTTATGTGATAAAATCTATGGACGACTGTCAACTTCTATGTGCATTCATTAAATTAAAATTTCCCATTTCAAAATGTAAACAACTTAAAATACAATCTAACCCTAAAGGGGCTCCCAGGAGAGAGCAAAAAAGTTCCAAGAGCGGGCGATATATCCCGTAAAAGTTAAGCCGTAATTAATAGTACTAAGTAAATAGTCTTTAAAGCTTAACGGCTTTACCGCTAGACTAATTTTGATGAAACTCGGTAGGTTTCAGGAACTGTAAATGATACCTGAGTTCAAGTAATACTAAGTACTTTGGTTCAAAAACTAGATCTAAATCTGTAGTAGTGGACAAAAGTTTACATAAAAGCTGTTACTATTCTACGCTGACGAAATCTCTGGTGATAAGCTAGTGGGTATTACATCAAACTAACTTGTATAACACATATAAAATGACCTGAACCATGTGGATAAAGCTATTACATCTAAATAGCTCGAACAATTAAGCGTACTCATTAAAATTTATTAGGAGTTGATTGTGACAGAGGGTTAAAGATGTTCGGCGGAAGGCTGCTTGTTTATGTATTGCTTTATTACCACATTAAACTGTCGCATAATCTAACCAAACAACCAGCACAGATTGAATATTAGATGATAATTTTTTGCATATTTTATCTATTACTTACAATGAATCTGTAGAAAAGTGAATTCCGTATATTGAAGATATTTCAAAGAGTAGGTGCAGGCGACTGAAAATGGACAGCAGAATACATTTCAGGCGTTTTTAGAGTTTTGTCTGTCTGTGTTCTGATCATTGTTTACGCTAAATCTACTGAATCGATAATAACGAAATTTTCAAGATCTAAATAAATAAGACTGTATGTTCTGAAAAAGCTTATAGGCTACTTTTATTCAGCTTATTAAAGACGCTCCGAGGGAGAGTTAAAAGTCGAAATGTGAATTTGGCAATAATTCATTTACAGGTCGTTCGATTATATTCATTCTCATTTTGTTTTATAGAATACTTTACAAATTATACCATATTCTAAAAAAAAAGTATCTTCACGCCCATATCCCCGAAGAGGTAGGCAGAGGCACAACCAGGGCACCCACGACTAGCCGAAGACACTAAGTCCCATAATGTGATAGGTGGTAAGCCTATCACCAACCGGGCACATTTCCAATCCCGACTAACATTTTTTTTATTAGAAAATTGGAAAATTCCAATTTTCCTTTTGTTGGCCGACCCAGGATTCGAACCCGAGACTTCATGCAGTCAAGTCCAACACCCGGACCGCTAGATCACAGAGGCGGCTTATATAATATATAATATACCATATTCTTTTCTATACTACTAAGCTTACGACTTAGTAGTTTAGAAATGGGAAAAGTTTTTAAGTTACCAAATAACTTGAAATCCAGAATGTACAGAAACATTTGAAACGTACTAGGTCTTACACATACGTATATCTATTTTCACGACAAGTAACTCTGCAGATTAGGCAGAGTCCAAATTAAACGAAGTTCGCCGGGTTAGAGCTTAGAAGGCCTAACACCTGTGTTACAGACCAGCGACGCATCTATAACATCTGTATGTCATGTCTCTAGGCCTCTCTTGCTTCAATCGTCTGCGCCTTTACGTGCGCGGGTAATTTTGTAATAAAAACAAACGAAAGTTGTTGTTTTCTGAATGAAATCCTTATTTTAATAATTGTAACGTTGTATTTGAAGTTAATGTTGCTGAGTTTATCATTGTAATATTACGATGTGAAGCAAAATATTTGGGCCTCTTTCTCCGAAAATGGCGCGGACAAAAGAGTATAACATTTGCCACACTTATAGTTTATTTATTTATTTAAACTTTATTGTACACAAATAAAAATTGTGAGTACAATAGGCGAACTTAATGCTAAATGCATTCTCTCCCAGTCAACCTTTGGGCTAACAGAGATCAAGTATGTAGGTACCGAATAAACAAAACAGAATAATTCAAATAAATTTGAATTTTAATGTACATATAAATAAAATAATCCAGTAATATATAACTACATAGCATATTTTATAAATTAAGAATAGAATAATTATAGATACAATGCATGAACATAAATAATACAAATAAAGTAGACAGCAAACAAAACAAGATTTCTGACCATACATAATTATATATCAATACAAACATATATATAATATAATAAGGTCTGATGAAACAAGCATGCAATAGTACAGCACTAAATGCAATTTTCAAATAGATATTCATACGTTTTCTTTTTGAATAGAATCTTATTACTCACCTGCCTAATCGATACAGGAAGCTTATTCCATAATCTGGACGAATTTACAAGAAAAGAATTAGATATAGAGTTCGAACGATGTAGAGGGATGAAGAGAGTCTGAGATGACGATGAACGCAGACTTAAATTGTGGGTTGCAGATAAAAAGTGAAATTTGGATTTAAGGTATGTTGGATATTTAGGATCACAGAGGATAGAATATAAAAAGCATAAAATCCTAAGCTTGCGTCGCTGGGAAATAGAGAGCCATTGAAGCTTATTACGATAATCAGTAATATGATCAAATTTACGCAAGCAAAAGATGAAACGAATGGCTTGATTTAATAACCTATCTAATTTTTTAATGTGATAAGTTGGGGCATCAGGATAACAGATATCGCCAAAGTCTAATATTGGCAAAATAAGCGTGTGTACCAGGCAAACTTTAGTTTTTAACGGTAGAAAATAACGATGTCTATTAAGCGATCTTAAAGTACCAGTGGTTCTACGACACACATCACTTACCTGACTGTACCAATTGAGATGACTATCAATATAAATCCCCAAATTTGTTACTGTTGAGAAATATGGAATTACAGTATTATCGAAACAATGGGGGGAATTAAATCCTTATCAATTTTGTCAATCTGACGAATACTTCCAATTAAAATAGATTGACACTTCACTGGGTTCACTTTTATACCAAACCTAGCAGACCAATCCCTTATACATTCTAGATTAGAGTTTATAACAGCAACAGCTGAATCAATGGAATTTACATCAGTATGACAGTATAGTTGCAAATTATCGGCATAAAAATGAAAAGGACAATTTAAAGAAAGTGTAATAAAATTAATAAAAAGCGAAAAAAGTAGCGGAGAAAGAATACCACCTTGCGGGACACCAGAACTTAGCTGACGCCAATCAGATAATTTTTGACCGATACGAATAGCCTGACGACGATCACTATCACGTTTATGTGAAAGGCAAAACGTTCAAATTTTAGCAGAAATGCAAAACACTAATAATTTTCAACATTAATGCTTATAAAGTGTATTAAATCAAAATATAAAATAATACACATCATACATTTGACACACTCAACCAAATGTATTGATGATAACGATAAAAGGTCACAGATGTCGCACAAAAAAAATGAAGATGGCGTTTTTATTAGTATAATTAGTTTTATTAGTATAATTAGTTTTTACTAGTATAATTTAATTGAGTAATTTTGAGTATGGCAAAATTTTTGTGTTACTGTCATTCGACTATAATACAATTTACTTCCTCCTGTATCTATGCCCACTAATATGGCCATCGTTGGCAAAACTAGGAGATGAACAATGGTTGCTGCGTAAACAATAAACTAAACGAGTGATTGGTCAAACGCGCGTAACAAACATATTCCCATGACGGGATAAATATTTACTCTCATCTGAACAATTTATGAATGTATCCTAACGAAGTAATAGCAGGCAACATCTAAATGGCAGCAAAATAAAAACATACATTAATGATAACTGTTTTAAAAGTCATTTAGCGGCTATGAAAACTATTCATACTAAAATGGCAGGCTCAGACCTGTTTCGGGGCTAAATAATTTTATTAGATATGTTATGATTTATGCTGAATAAATATTTCTTTTATTCATTTTTTTTTCAGCGTCAACAGAAAAAAAAATAAGCTCAGTAAAACGTCAGATAATCGACTCAAATTAATGTAATATTACTACGCCGCGATTTGTTTTATTTCGAAGGAGATAAAATATTTTAACATCCCCCTAGTAATTTTAAGTTATAATGAGATAACTAATGACTATGCAATTATAACTCAAGAACCACCAGTCAAATCATGATATAACCAACCTATATTTCTGAAACAGAACTATCAAAATTGGTGCATTATTTGCCGAGGTATCGTGTAACAAACAAATAAAAACATTTAAAAAAAAACATTAAAAAATATGGCACCTTCTGGATTTAGATAATGTAATTGTGACTATTCTTGGTACAATATTAACGCCCTCTGTCATATATTTTGATGGCCAATTTCGATCTTATCCGCACGTGACGCGCTGTGCCAAATAATGAACGAGCGAAATACTCCGATGAATTGTAACTTATTATGTTTCCATGGCTGCCATTAAAATATGGGCCGATGATAGCGCCAGTGTCATCGGTTCGAGATATTGTGATAGGTATTAGGCGCGCGATAATAACAGCAACCCCTTTCTATCTTTCTCATAAATAAGTTGCAATATGGCAACGTTTAGGGGAAAAGGATGAAATGATATCAATATCCATTGTTGCTTTCTTCAGCACATGGTGGGGTTCTTTTATTGTTTAATTTTAACGTTCATTAATATTATTGGCAAGTACTTAATTATGTTCTCTATGTTCGCCTCTGTTGTGGTCTAGCGGTTCAGTTGTTGGACTTGACTGCATAAGGTCCCGAGTTCAAATCCCGGGTCGGGCAACAAAAATAAAATTGGGTTTTTCAAATTTTCTAATAAAAAAACGTTGCTCGGGATTAGATATGTGCCCGGTTGGCGATAGGCTTGCCACGTATCACATTGTGGTACTTAGTGTCTTCGGCTAGTCGTGGGTGCCCTGGTTGGGCCTCTGCCTACCTCTTCGGGGATATGAGCGTGAAGATATTTTTTTATGTTCTCTTACTACTTAAGAGATGGTTGATAAGTTTCATTTAAGGATATAAAACCACAAGACCTGCATGTCTCAGAATCTCCTCCAGAAACTTCGTTAGTCCTAGTCCAATAATAAAGAAGTTTGTCGCTTTTGTTGGCAGGCAGCTTTTGTTATACCAAACATTATAGTCTAAAAGAAAGTATCTTTCTTCGTTTTAATTTAGAAGTTTCATGAAAAGAGAAGTTTATAAGTTGATAAGGAATAAGGTTTGCGCAAGGTTGGATTAGATGACCGTCTTTGCACAATATTGCTCTAAAATGACTAGATTTAGTGTGAACATTTTAAAAAAATCGCCAAATTAACAATACGCATACATTTATTGTGATGTTTCTTGAAAACTATTTACAAAAACACAGCTACCTTAGTTTAACCCAATTATTCTCACTAGTTCCTTCGTGAGTTCTTTTGAAGGAACAGCTGAGACAAACAAGAGTCTATAGTTCCTTCCGAGGTACTCAAGGAATCTGTGACACTATCTAGTTCCTTTTACGAATATCTCAGTGAATTTCCTTTGATAGTCGCTTTAGATGCCCTTTAGTTGATGACTACACTTTTTGGAACCATAAATCCACGTTCTTCAAGCGTCTATTTTACGAATGAGTTTTTCTCAATTCAATCTATTAAATAAGTACTTAATATCGAAAACTGACTGATCGGGCTCTGCTCTCAGTACGTACGCACAGCTTATCTAAATAAAATACATTTTCCGAATAAGATATTTTCTTCTATACTCTCAGAATAACAAAGTAACACCTAGGAGACAACAATTTGAAAAAAAAACCATTTGTGTTCTTTTTTAAAAGATTCATTTTACAGGTTAAAACATTAAAAAATAACATTTGTACAATACCTACAGTACCTAGTGCTATTTTTTCTAAACAATGTCGACTTCATTTTCCGCTTGATATCAATTGTAATTGAACATTTTTAATAAATTCATCTTTTTCGTAGTTATTATATTATATTGGCACCGCTCTGTTATAAATATTTATTTTAAATCTTCTTAACTGATCAGTTTTGAAATTAGTTAATTATAAATATTATTTAATACGTGTAGAACTTAGAGCATATTAGTTTTTTTATTATAAAAGTATTAATTTTGTGGTTGGAAACCTTCAACGACATTTGTAGTTCGGTACTCATCTCCAAACACCGACCAAATTTGGACAAGTTCAGGCTTCATTCAATATTTAAAAAAATACTTTTAAATTTGAACATAAATAAATGAATAAACAAATTTCCCTGGACAAGTTACACAAATTGAATCTAACCCATAAGCAAGCAAATTATATGCTTGTGTTATGGGTGTTAGTCAACGATACTAACACATAGAAATAAACACCCAGATCCGGAAATACTGTCTAAATCTTCATCACACAAATGCCTGTTCCCTTCGGGAATCGAACCCGAGCCTCGCCGTTGGTCGATGTAGTCAACCAACGAGGCGGCTAAAACACGAAAAAGATGATAATCTCGTAATAAGATGTGTGCATTAACAACACATTAAATACCATTTAATATTCGTTAAAGGATCTGTATGGTCACACTAGTTCCTTCAGTTTCTTTAAAGGAACTACTGAGAAAATATTGTGTCCCAGTTGTTCCTTCAGAGGGACTAAAGGAACGACTGAGCATTTTGTGTCTGAGTAGTTCTTTCGAAGGAACTGCCAAAGGTACTTCTGAGAACAATTGGTTTAACCGATATGAGATATGCAAAAAACCATATCGGGTCGTTCAATTTCTACGTGACTGTGTGTGACATGTGTGTGTGTGTGTGTGTATTTGTTTGCGATTCTAATTGGTATATAAGTATTCACTCATCAGACAACATTACATTATAAATACATCTATATTAAGGGTCCATGTATGCTAAAATACGTCAGCAAGATAATGTTTTTTCATACAAAGCAATCATGGATCTTGGTGACAAAAATACACAAGATTAACATTAATATGCTTTATAAGACTAGTGTTTCCAAAACACGATTCATTTGACTTTGCTCGATAGAAAAAAATCAAAAAGTTAACCCTTTTTTTGAAAGCAAAACCCAACTGTCTACTTCAATTATGAAAATATCGACACCAGATTTAACATAAAGACAGATAAGTACTATACCTAAAAGATAAGTGTTTCAGTTTTTATCCTTTTTTTCAAATTACTTTAATAGTGTCAAAAATAGTGATTTGTCGCTTAAGACATTTACTTTAGAGCGTAATATTTCTTAGTAATCATGGAACGGGGGAGTGCGCCTATTGGCTCTTCTGGCTGACTAAGTATGGGGCCTTAACATTACAAACTAGTAGTTACTATTGTCGATGTAATGATTTTACGAAAGAAAACTGCACATACTAACTTATTGAATATAAATGATTAAATGTAACCGAATTCAAATAGTTGAGTTTGAATATATTTAAACACAACGGCATTAATTTCGAAGTCTAAACATAGTTGTTTGTTGATCGAAGGATAGCCAACTTAAAGAAATAGCATGCATTTAAATTATGCCACACCCCAAATAATCCAATTTAAATATGTGAACACGTTAGTTTTTATATTATTATTTTATTAGTGAAAGGACTTAAAATTTCTATATTCTAAGGTTAAAATTTAAAATTGGTATTCGGCAATTTTAATTTTGATTACAATCTGTTTATAAAAAAAGTGGAAATTGAATATCTCGGAACTGATCGTTTTCTGACTAGGTGGTAGAGTTTCGCAGCGACTCGCCCGGATTGGTACCCCCATCTTACCTATTCCTGCCGCCAGAACGTCATGACGTGTTCCGGTTCGGAAGGTAAGGTAGCCAGTAAACTTACTTTTTCTCGAGGCCTAATATCCGGGCCTCAGGTTGGCAACACACCATTACCAACGTCGGTATCTCTAGGCGGCGTGAATTTTTTACCATTGGGAAATCCGTCTGCTTGTTTGCCGTCCTATATCATAAAAAAAAACAAGTCACA
>NJDD01008541.1:2385-19545 GCA_002245505.1 Calephelis nemesis
CAATTCTATAACAGCATCTTGTACCACCGTTCTCACGTTTGCCGTGTGTTTTTTCTGTTTGCGCAATTCACCCATATACAATTAAAGATTAACATAACAATCTGAGAATAGTTCAAGTAAAAAAACTTAACTTTTATTTATGTTGTAAGTTGATTCTAACGAAAAGTAGAATTGGTAAAGCAGTAGTTAAGATTGTTTGAATACTTTCCAAAACAATTTTAGAATGATTTTCGACAATCAAGTAGAAAATTTAGATACTATTGAAATAAGGTGGTGGTAACACTTTTGCATTTGCTTGAAAATCTGAATTTATTAAAATTTTCTTTTTGGTTTTTCTAAAAATTAATTTCACGCTAAATCTATTGTTAATGTGAATACATTTACTTAAAATCTATTAAGTGAATCTAAGAAAACAGTTTCCTACCTCCGATACTATGTTATAATTAATAATATATAATTATATATTATTAATTATATAATATACTACCTACCTAGGTACCTAAAATGTTGAAATTTTTGGGTTAACAAAAATGTGATAAGAAACTATTTTTATGGTCAGATTCTGGAAAAAGGAAGGTGAGTATAACATTACTTAATTTTATTTGTAAAATAGTTTAATAAGTGCCAACATGGTATAATTTCGTTCTACGACCTACATAACTATTTGTTTTATACAATGAAAAGTCCAAATTCATTTTATCCATATTTCATTGAAAATTACCTCTTTGTGAGGCGCACACACACGGCTAACGCTACCAATCGTAGTAATCGTACGTGTTTACATGTAAAAAAAATTAAAATCTTAAGTTTCTGCATCTTGGCGGTTTTCTTAGAGTTATATTACCTATAACACAAGCATGTTATTATTAGTCTCCGAAATAGTAGTTTTTGTATGAAAATAGTAATAACCATATTCACGTAGTTAGGCCGTTCTTAAAGCACTCAACACACTGTGCCTGCCTCGCAAGGAACTTGGTGTGAAGTATGTATAATAAATGTGACAGGAAAGATACCATCAGAAAGTAGTTGTCCAAGTAATACACTAGAATTGGATTTTAAAAATATACTGCCATAAGTGACTATACCCAAAAAAAAATTATTTAGTATAAAAAGTCAAAGTCAATCGGTTTTTACATTGTAGCTATAAAAACCTAATCGTTTTCTATGTTTAAACTCAGTACATAATATTATTATCTATTCCACTCAATAAATCTATCACAAAACAGATATTACTTTATGCGATATTAATCACAGTCTTAACTAGATTTTACTTGAAATTGTAAATTGTAATAAAAATAAGCAAAGATAGCCTGTCTAAGACCAATTGAATAGGCTTGACAACAAGCTTAAGAAGCTTACTGGGTTGCTTTCTCTATACCGCATACTGTTATAGGACTAAGAAAAGTTAAATACTTGCTTGCTTGGTTTGTATGTGGTAGAACTGAAGATGTCTTGGCTTAAAAATGCACACTTTTTATTTTTATTTTAATGCAGAAATACTGCACAAAATATAATTTAATGTCAAACAGCATTCTCTACCAGTCAGACAGCAGGCCGAGTGAAAATGATTGTGGGGGCGCAGAAACATGATGATGAGTTCACAAATGGAATATTAATATTATATTAATATTTAAATCATAAGAAAATAATAAAAAAATATAGAAACATTGGAAAATAAATAATTGTATATAAACAAACCTTTGACAACAAAATGTACCTACCAAAAACATATACATAGCAAAAATAACTGTAAACATTATGTACCTCTGAATTCACTTTGATATATTTAATTAAACATAAGAATCATCAATTATTCTTAATGAGGTAATGATTCCTCAACGTATATTCAAATTTCCTCTTAGAAGGTGAGTTTCTAATGTCAATGGTGTGTTCAAGCAATAAAGAAGTGCTCTATTAAGTTTAATATATGGAGTAATTACTTTTAATCAGACTCAGCAACTATACTCTAATTTAGTTAAGAAATTATCAGTCAGTTAGTCACATTGTTCCAAAATTCACAGTATTTTTATATCTATTGCTTTTTCACCTATATCTTTCTTTTCTTTTTTTAAGTAAGTCAGTATTTTCACACCCATGTCTTCAAAGGCAGAGGCACAACCCGGGTATCTTCAAGACCTCAAGAAGTCAAGTACGATGCCAGACTGCTAGACCAAAGAAGCAATTTTTATTTCCTTTTTTATGGATATTAGAAGAAACAGGAAGAGCTACTGCAACTTTCTCATTTGACGACTTTCGCGGGCTACTTACTACGATATTACGCTGTGTTTATTAGCCAGCTTGTCTAATTAAACAGATTCTTAGTAAGACTTGGCTTAAGTGAGATCGTCTTGATATGGCAATTATAATAGGGCTCTCCTTAGAATATCAAGGAGTATCAGTTATATTTAAATTCACATTTTTTTTTTGATTTCAGATATATACATACTGCGTCTTACAATAAAGTTTTGAAGGTTGCAACAAGTGAAATAATATTGGGAAACATGGAATACAAACTCTTTTTGAAAGACGGTCGATCAATGACACTATTTACATAAACACCCAAGAACGAAGCCAATATTTTTTTCTGGTACAAGGATACAAAATATAATCCTGGTACAAATAATGTTCACAACACCAGTAAATGGGGATTTATTTTTAAGTTTGATGGTACTTCTTCAGTAGGCGCACAAATAACCGTCTGGAGAGTGGGGCAAGTACTTTACCTTACCCAATACTGTGCCCCTTCTTAAATTCTTCCTTATTTTGGACAATATTTTTTACTTAATGTTTATGTAAAACAATAAAATCTTAAGCTGGTAAACCGTTTTTATTGTCATTACTCCTAAATAGTATTTTCATTGATTTCGTTTTGTGTGCATGCACAAACGAAACCAATGATAGTAAAAATAATATTTATGGGAACCCTAACTGCATAATTTTGATTTTATCGATATCGATAACGACTGACGATAGAATGCACATCACTATTATTTTTTCATAATGTTGGTAGTTTTGGTAAGGTACTTTTCAGATTGGCTGAGAAAGGTCTCTCCGTTTTGACATTTGGTGTTTTTTTTCTCTATGAAGTCCCGTCTCTTCTTGCGTAGTATTGTATTCTCTTTGATAACACAAAGTGAAGATTAGACAATTAATATACTAAACTATAACAACAAAAATAGATACAAAAAAATAAACTAGCGTCGAAAATCGTCGAAATTGAACAGCCAATTATTGCACTTCCCGCAAGGCGTATTTAAATTTGACGCTGTATTGCCACTGTTTTCAAACATATTTTAGTGTGGCAACGCTCAAGATAAACTAATTAATTAAAATTATTTGTAGGCATTTAAATTAATGTTATAATGACTATTATTGATTTAATTATGTATTTCGAAAGATTTAACGCAAGTTAACGTTAATCGTTAATCCGTTAACACGTGATTAATATTGCATTTTTTTATCATGTCGTCATGTGATAATGATATACTCGTAAGAACTGTTGGTTTGCGTTCTGGAAATTAACAGGTTGATAACTAAAACAAGGGGTATAATTCCAAAGAATGTGTAATTTAGACGCCCCAAACCTGTCCGACCGTGTTTTTTCGTCGGCGGCAGCGTGGAAGGTAACTTGCATTGGTAAATAGTACTACCTATCTAGGAACTGCATAAACGATTAACGGACTTAGGGAGATTTAACGGATGTAAAGGAATCCGTTAACATTTTTTAAAGTTAACTTAAAAGTTAATCCTTTACTCGTATTGTTAACTTCGTTAATTAATGATTAAAGGATTCGCGAGTTAATGCCCAGCCTTGAATATGTAGTTCGCGCCATCCGCCATCGTGTTTACTTGATGGCGCCAAAAGCGTAATAATATATAAACATTTTTAATAAACCACAAACTATAACATATACCTACTTAGAACATTACTACTAAAGAGTATATAAATACTACGTAATAAGAGGCGGGACTTCTAGAGACACATAGCAAACCGAATTTTGTATGAAGTTAAGCTTAAGTGACACAAGACACTTTACCGATAGGTAGGTTTAACCCGTGTAATTTGAAAATAAGTCTAAAGGCATTCAGATATAAGGCAACCTAGTGTCATATGATTTAGGCGAATAAAAAACAAACTTATTTTTTTATTTTTTTTAAATGAATGTTGCTCAAAACTGATAACCATTTTTAGATAGAACATTACTATAGGTAACCATTAAATTTACCATTACTTTTCTGATTGCCGAGCTGGATACGTTCTCTTAACATCGATAGAGCTGGCTACTAGGCAGGTGGTTTTATTTATTTCCTATAGCAATTTCTAAAGTAGAGGTATTTGTAACAAGTTTAAAAAACAGGTTTATTTTACAAGCAAATGTTAAGATTTTATTAATTCTTGATTTGAACGAGCTTAAAGCGTACTCATTTATGTTTTGAAGTCAGTAAATTTAAGAAATTAACTATTTAGTTAATATGATTAAAGTTTGTTTAATGTTCTAGTATTTAGTTTAAAACATGATTTATTTGGTATGTAATTATTTGGTTAAGAATGGGTATGTTTAAGTTTCTTGTAAGTATATTTGGTTTACAATTAATTAACTGTTTGCATTTACATACCTATTTAGAAGTTTCAGAATTAAATGTTTAGTTACTATTTTTTATTATTTTAGGAATAAATAATTGTTAATAGAAATATACGCACACGTTCGATCACTTCATTGGTTTAATTCTGAAGTTTTAATATATAGGCGAGTAGATATAAAAAGCACAGAGGGAGGCGACGGTCGGAGAGGTATCAGATGAACTTCCTCATTTAAGGAGTGGTATAACTTTGCTAAGTTCCCTTAGATCAGGAAATAATCAATTTGAAACACAGCAAGTAAATATTTTACCTAAACATGTAGCATTTTTTATGATATTGGAAGGCAAATAAGCAGACGGATTTCCTGAAGAGAGTAAGAAACTCACGCCGTCTAGAGACACCAAACATGGTGAGGCTGCGTTGCCAACCTTAGGCCGGGATGTTAGGCCTTGAGTAAAAGTAAGTTTAATGGCTAACCTACCTTATCCTCTGAACTGGAAAACGTCAATGGCAAGCGCTGACGTTATAGCGGCAGGAATAGGTAAGGCGGTGAGCGAGTCTCTGCAAAACTCAACCGCCTAGTTAAATGTTATGGTGTTAGTGACAGCAAGCCTATGCTCGCATTTTACGGGCTGCCTGGCAGGAAGGCAGATGGTATATTCTGCAAAGGAGCCCGGACCAACACGGGGAAAATGACATTTATTACTGAAGTTAATCATTTTAAGAGAATGTCATGAACGGATCGTCCAATTTTGCAATTTTTTTAATGCATTAGTTATTGACAGGGGAAAGTTCATATGCAAAAAACTGTTACTTAGGAAAGGACAACTATCAGCTCAGCTAGTTGTAAATCAAATAGACGCGTTGATACCTCACTTTCATCTCCAATCTCAAACCTCTAAGTGGCGAAGACATCTTCAAAGTCCTTAATTGGTCAAGTGAGGTTAGATTAGCCATAGATCAGCTTTTGAGAACTACCACTCTTTATTACCTTATTCTTTCCACCATTCCACCTGCCACCGTTACGACCAGAATCAAGTTCCCAGGAGTCTAGAACCCTAGGCCTCTCTGTAATTACTATTAACTAAAAAAATGAGAATAAGTAAAATATCGCAGGATAAGTAATATATCCCGTGTTGGTCCGGGCTCCTTTGCAGAATAGACCATCTGCCTTCCAGCCAGTCAGCTCGTAAAAGGCGAGCATAAGCTTACTGTCACTAACACCGTTACATCTGACTAGGTAGTAGAGTTTCGCAGCGACTCACCCGGATTTGTACCGCCTCCTCACTTATTCCTGCCGCCATAACGTCATGACGTGTTCCGGTTTGGAAGGTAAGGTAGCCGGTAAACTTACCCACTTTTGCTCGAGACCTAACATCCCGGCCTCAGGTTGGCAACGCACAATTACCAACTATGGTGTCTCTAGGCAGCGTGAATTTCTTACCATCAGGAAATCCGTCTGCTTGTTTGCCTTCCATTATCATAAATAAAATAAATAAATAAATAAAATTACATAAATTGAATCTAACCCCAAAGTTAGCAAAATAAGCAAAATAAGTAAGTAAAGTAACCCCAAAAATGCTCGTGTTATGGATTATAATACAAACTAGCTGCCCGCCCTCGCTTCGCTTCGGTTATTCAAGAATAAAAATCCTACTAATATTATAAATGCGAAAGTTTCTGAGTACATCTGGATGTCAGGATATCAGTATGGATGGATTGCAGTAAGCGCGCATGTTTTTGCTAAGCTTCAACGATATTTAATTTTCCGCCCGGAGATTTTAACTTTTTGATAACTCATTTTTTTCTGATAGTGCAAAGGGCAATTTTGATCTAAATTACACGCTCTTTATTTTTCTGTTTTAAGTAAAAGCAAAAAAAACGGTTATTGTGGGTTATTCTTTAAAGATAGACATATACCACCGCTTACTTTTTTTGAGATCTATCGAAGAGGAAATATCCCACCATACATTGTTTTGTTAAAACTCAAAAGGTTTTGGCAGCGTTTTCGAGGAAAGCTCCCTATCGGCTTACTTTTTGCCGACATATTGAACTAATATCGTTGTAATATCGTTGGTTTGTACAAAACATAAACTTACTATACACTAAAACCTTCCTCAAGAATTGTTCTATCTATTATTGAAAACCGAATGAAAATCCGTTTAGTGCTTTTCGAGTAAATCGCGAACAGACAGACAGACGCGGCGGGGGACTTTGTTTTATAATATAATATTGATAATATTGATATTGATATTGATAAAAACTTAAATAGATACAAGAATAAAATTAATAGACACCCATACCCGGAACTGCAGACATCTAAATGTTCATCACACAAATGCCTGCTTGATGGATTAAACCCGAGCCTCGCGATTAATCGTTGGAGCTAGGCATGTACGCTAGCCACTCGACCAACGAGGCGGTCGTTATTAATATAAGTATTTTTATTATTTTTTTTACATTCCGTACCCTAGGTACTTTAAATTATAAGTCTGAAAGTCTGTTACACTTTCTCGTCCATTGATGAACCGATTTTTATGAGATGTGATGTGTGTGTACTATGTACTGTAAAAAATCGATCCCCTAAGAATTATGATGGGGGACCAAATTTAGTTTGAAAATCTATTCTAAGCTGACGAAGTCACGCGAAAAAAGCTGGCAACATTTTCGGTTTGGTTTTTTATCAGGTTTTTGTATCTTTGAAACACATTCAAAAGATTTAATTAAAATTCCTTGTAAGACCCTGGATTTCGAAGTATGAATAATAAAACGGCCCCTTGTTATTTCCCACCTCAGATAATATTATATTAAACCGCCTTACCTATCAGTGCTGCTATTATGATAATGGTGATAATTTTTTTGCGCACTCACTAAACTAATTTTAAGCTATCGTTGCCTTCTTTCCATGAAAGCAATAGAAAGAGACAAAACACTTTTAATGCTGTCAGATTAGTCCGTAAACGTCATCCCTACAGACGTTTAATCTATCTATCACTCGAAAAAATTTGATTAAAACAACACGATTTGACATGTCCGGACTAATCTGACATGTCTAAAGTGTTCCATCTCGTTTGTTTTTCTTTCATTTGAAAAAGACAGCAGGCATCTAAAATAAGTTTAGTTTGTGAACAGCAGAATCAACACCAGTGTCATGTTCCGGTACGGAGGTAAGGGTAGCCAGTAAACTTTTACAGTTGGTCTTACACCTGTAGGGTAAATTTATTGTTTACTATTAAATAAATGTATGTCAGTATTGTGTTCAAGAGTAAGTATCTAAACTGACATACCTACTCGATTCCAATTTCCGATATTGCATGAAAAGAGCTTCTAGAGCAGGGGTGGGCAAATTACGGCCCTCGGCCGGATCCGGCCCGTAAGAGTTTTTTATCCGGCCCACCGAGGGTTTTTTTTTTAGCAAAAATTTTAAACATCCCTAAAAAAATAATGGTCGAAATGTTAAAAGACTATTGAAATTTGAACAATTGAGATACTGCATCGATACTTCAATTCGTATTTCATATGTTAAGACTTCATAGATTTTATGTTAATAAACGATTGTAAAATAAAAAATAATGCTCATATTTTTAAATGAAGAAACACTTTATTATTTTATAAATAGCCTACCGGTTTCGCTTTTTACATCATCATCAGGGCTGGAACTTAAAGTTTTAAGCTTTTTACAGCATCATCAAGGCTAGAACTTTTAAAAAATTTAGCAACATTTAAAAATATGAATGTTTGGAAGTTTTACCAAGCGCCAATGATGGAAAATATCAAATAAAAAAATAGTGCCTTATGTTATCTTTATACAAGTTTTATAATCGTAATGTTTAGTGCTATTTTTAGGTGTTTTAATAAACTGGCCCGCCTCAAGATTTATTATAATTTACTGGCCCGCCACTAGATTTTTTTTAACATACCGACCCGCGGTCAAAAGAATTTGCCCACCCCTGTTCTAGAGTAAACCTACTGGCCTTAGGACAGCGACACACCTACAACAATAAAAATAATATCTCGACCCATATGGAGAGCCGCGTGCTTTTTCGCTTTCTTTTGCCATAAAAATGTTAAATGAAATAGGTAAGTATTTAACAAGTTTTTACACGGACTTCTTTGTTTTGAAAACATGATTTACTTATAGACAAAAATAAACTTAAAATTTTGGGTTTTGTATAAATAATTGTTTAATTGACCTTAGAATATTACCTGCTATAGTGTGTGCGCTTTAAAATACTTTAAGGTAACTAGCAGACCCGCAGATGCTATATTTTTAAAGTTATTTTCGTAAAAAAATTTGACGTGAGTCACCCTTATCAATTAGGGGTATGAAAAATAGATGCAGGCCGATTATCAGACCTACTCAATATGATTACAAAACTTAATGAGAATCGGTCAAGCCGTTTGAAGGAGTTCGGGAACTAACATTGTGACACGAGAATTTTATATAAGTAGTAGCTGCCTGTTCCGGCTTCGCTCGGACGGTAATTTTTTTTATCATAAAATTGAGATGTAAGCTATCCTATATCTCAAGTTGGATCAAAATGCACACGATGCGCAAAATTCATTGAAATCGGTTAAGTAGTTTAGGAGTCCATCGCGGACAAACATCGTGACAGGAGATTTATATATATATATTAAAAGATACAGGTAATGTTTATAAGTAGTAATTAGTAGTAAAAAAACCGGGATTGTACTATTGCTACTACTTTTAAACGACTCGAAAAATGGAAGAGTTTCTCAGTTTGACTGTGTTCAGGCCACTAAGGTTCTGATTAGCGATTGCCCTTAGAGGATCGAAACGAAACACGTCTTACTTTTAAAGGAATATATTTGCGACTGATTTTAGCACATTGACATTATTTGAATTGAACATTCCGCCCACCAAAACAAACTGTTTTTTACACCAAATAACAAAAATAAATTGTTAATAAATGGACTGTATAACTAAAATTCATGCATCTTACTTTATCTTAAACCTTTATATAATCACTTTATTCCTATATCAAAACGAACATGTATACAAATTTATGCTTTAATTTGACTCCTTTGGCAATAATATAAGTTTGGATAAAGGTCTCTTTAACTCGTGATTGCCGTTGCATTGCACCGTAACCACTCTCACTAAATTATCGGACCCTGGATGTACTGCCTTAACACGACCTAACATCCATTGTGTAGGCGGTAATTCGTCGTCCTTCATCACTACAATGTCGCCTATGTTAGGCGATGGAATACTAGTTTGCCACTTGTACCTTTGTTGCATTGTGTTTAAATATTCCAACCTCCATTTTCGCCAAAAATCTTGGGTCATTTTTTGTATCATTTGCCATCGCGTGAGCAAGTTAACGTTCCTGGACTCATAAACTCTATCGGGTACACTGATTAACGGTTCCCCTACTAGGAAATGTCCCGGTGTTAGAGATGTTAACGTGTCAATAGTGTTATCAAGTTGGCACAAGGGTCTTGAATTTAAGCACGCTTCAATTTGTGCGAGTAGAGTGGACATCTCTTCGTAAGTTAGCCTTGTTGTGCCATTTACTCTGATCAAATGTCTTTTAACGGACTGAACACCAGCTTCCCATAACCCTCCATAATTTGGCATTTTTGGGGGAATAAAGTGCCACGTTGTCCCCATGTCATCTAAAAGTTCAGCAATCTCTTTTGTAGCGTTAGACTTGCCTTTAGTGAAGAGTTCCTTAAGTTCTTTTGCTGCACCCACAAAGTTGGTGCCGTTGTCACTCCACAACTGTGCGCAATGTCCTCTTCTAGCTACAAACCTGCGAAACGCAGCAACGAAGGCCTGTGAGGTAAGATCACTTACCGCTTCTAAATGTATTGCGCGGGTTGCCATGCGTACAAATAAACTTATGTATCCCTTTGTGGAGTGGTGACCTCGTCCTTTGGTTGTTCGCATGAAAATCGGGCCAGCAAAATCGACTCCACTGTTTAAAAACGCTCTATGTGGATTGACTCTCACAGCTGGAAGCTCTCCCATCTTTTGTGTCTTAACTCTTGCCTTGTCAATTAAACAAACCTTGCAAGTTCCAATAAGTTTCTTAATGGCAGATTTTAAATGGGTAATCCAGTATCTGCTTCGTACATAAGCCATGGTCAGTTGAATACCTCCGTGTAAAGTTTTGATGTGAGCTTCTCGTATAAGAAGCTTAGCTAAGTGTATTTTTGATGATATAACTATAGGGTGGTTTTGAGCATCAATGATGTCTGCATTTTTTAATCTTCCTCCAACCCTTATAATCCCATTCTTGTCTAAGAATGGTGAAAGGGTAACAAGAGAACTTCCTTTTTTCACCTTTCCATCTCTTATTGCCATATCGCCCCTTTAACAGGTTCCACGCTTGTGTGTAATTGCTGTCCGTAATTTGAATATGTTTTAATAAGGCTTCAGCTTCACCACTAAGGCTTGTCTTTAAGTAGTGTAACTTTTGCACATTTGATAATGCGGTGCTGTTGTGGGCTAGTGATGTGAACAAATCTTCATAAGTTGGAAATTCTTCATACTTCCCGGAAAATGTCGGTATTTGGATTCGTGGTAGCCTGACACTTGATAAACCGGCATCCGAGTTGTGGCCGCTTAAATCACCATCAACTTCCTTGTGTTTAATAGTCTTTCCAGTATTTAACATGTCCAACATATCACCTTTCATATTTAAATAAACTTCTTCATATTTAAAATATTCTTCATTTAAAAAATACGGTAACACCCCGCGCTGTTCCCTTGATGTACGCTTGGTAAAGTCTAAATGTACCTTATTAAACATTTGCCAATACTCTTCCACACATTCTAAACGCGCTCGTACGTATCCTTCTGTAAGTCTTGCTTTAGGACATTTTTTAAAATTAGACTGTGTTTTTTGCAATTTAAGCGCCAAGTCTTCCAATTCATTTAAAAACCCCTCTTGTTCAGAAGTTGTACTAGTCATCTTCCTTTTTTGAAGTTGGTAAAAGTCTTGCTTTTATTTTTTTCTAAGTTGGTTAAAACTTCACCTTTCAAAGTCGGTTAAGAACTCACTTTGTTTGTTAGTGTCGGTTAAACAAACTTCACTTTGTGTCACTTTAATCAACCTTTTCAAAATCGGTTAATAACTTTTTAATTTCACTGTCAGTCAATGTGTTTTAAACGTATACATATTAAATGTTAAAGTTGCTTCATAAATGTTCCGATCTTTGCACAAAGATCCTTATCGCTGTGGAATGCGGTCCTCTATTGTTCCGAGTCGCCGACGGACTTCTATTCAATATCGCTGTCCCAGGTATCCGGCTCTAAGTTGAACCATATGTTCAGGCCACTAAGGTTCTGATTAGCGATTGCCCTTAGTTAGAGGATCGAAACGAAACACGTCTTACTTTTAAAGGAATATATTTGCGACTGATTTTAGCACAATGCACATTGACATTATTTGAATTGAACAGACTGTATGTGTTTTTGTATGTTTGTTACGCAATTCGTCGGCTAATAGCCAACAACAAACAAACTAACAACAAAATTATTATAGAAAAATAGGTCATGATTGCTAGGTAGTCCCGTATTAGTTTTATTATGATCCGACTAGTGGTTTCTAAGTTATACTTAATCTATATATATAAAAATCAATGCCACTTTTCGTTGTAATTTTATAACTCAAGAACGGGCTCACCTATTCAAAACCAAATATTTAGGCTTTGTTCGGACTATTTAGTAGATGGTGTATTTTTTTGTAAAAAAAAATGGATTCAATAAATAGCATATCATTTTGTTACTAGGTATTTTCCAGTCACATTGAAACTTTTTTCAGATGGGGATTGTGCTATCATATTGAAACATTTTTCCACTTGGTTTTTTTTTGTGTTGTGTGATTCGTGCGGTCATTTCTTTTTGGACGTGCTTCGATTAAAGCAAATTGTCAGCGATAAATTGTTTATCCAAATGTTTTGGATTTTTTTATTTGATTAAATGAATTTGATGATCCAATATTTTTTTAATATTTCAGTTTATACGTGGCGAAGCACGTACCGGACCGCTAGTATTGCATATTTTTTTCTGTTATATTGATAACCAAAAACTAGTACTATTTCAGAACTATTTGCTATCTTCCGAAACAAGAACTCTCAAATCTTGACGTGGTACCCTATGAAGTAGTTGGAGTCATTTTTTTCCGTTTTACTGCGCCTAATTACGTATAACAATCACTAAGCTATTTCATTGCATAAAATGTCTACATACATATCTTCACGCCAAGTCCCTGGTGGTTAATAATTCTCATGCCTACCGGTCACTTGAAGTATAGTCAGGTCGTACTTCAAAATTTAAAATCTACAAAAATGTATTACCTGTTTTAAGGAAATGATTTAAAAGTTACATGAACTTATTCATTATACCTACCGTACTATACGTATTATAACGTAACGGATATGCGTTCTATCGACAATGGAAATCTATATCTACCTATTATTATATAAGAACAAAAATAAATTCCCGTTGTGCGTGGTCATCGTATCAAACCTGAACGGATGTATTTTGTTGTATTGATTATTGTTATTATAAAGAGAAAAACCGGGAAAATGAAAAAAAACAATATTTTATTTTTCCAGAGAAACTGTTAGTACTTAGCTACGAGTATTAAATACAAACGATACTATATAAACTATATTTATATAGTTTACATAAGTTCACCGGAGCAGCTAGTAAGTATATAAAAATGAATCCCCCCTTTCGCGTGGTCCAATTTTTCCAATTTTTTTTGTTGTGTTATTATTATAAGGAGAAGGAGAAGAAAAAAAAAGGGAAAACGAAAAAACAATAGGTTAAAGTACCTATTGTTTTTTCGTTTTCCATCCATACGAGCTGTCAAGTGATTTCTTTCTTTCTTTAGGTTTTGGCCTTCACGTTAGTATTTAGCCATTAGTCAAGTAGAAATTTGCATCGAATTTTATATCAATTTCAATTAATTATAATTAGTCATCAGTCATAAGTCGTCAGGAAGTCATGTCAGGCTCTTGGGTCAAGCGGTGGCTCATTACATAAGCTCTGTAATAAGATTTGGCGGCAACGAGGAAATACACGATACGCTAATTTCTTAATGATTATTTCATTTGTGCTCTTTCACTGAACAAAATTGTACAAAATGCCACCAAAATTGACTAATTTCACTCAATATCAACACGAAATTCAATAATTATGAAAAAACTTCGACCATCTTTTCTCTCGATGGCGCCAAAACTCCCTGTCAAGTGATACGAAGTTCTGCGGGTCGGCTTGTCATTAATAAAAAGTACACTAATTTCGTCTCTCTCTCTCGTCTTTCAATTTATCAATCAAGACAGTATATATACTAATATATTTTGATACTATTTACCTTGTTTTTTTCTACTGAACAAAGGTTAATATGATGATCGGTCTCTATGTATACAAATATCTTATTCATAATTGTTACACTTACGCTATAACCTTACAATAACATTCAAGTTATAAAATCAGTGTTTTTTGAGTCTCTGTGTTGAGAGGTCATAGGTATAAAATGGAAGCTCTAAAAGATCCTATTTTGGAATTTAATCCTGGTGTTTACGAAGCCATCTTAAAAAAATATAATCTGGATGGGCCAGGCAGAATGGATCAGGCTGTAAAAATATTAGAAGACTGGATAAAAATGCAAGCACATTTCAAAAAAAAGGATTTTCGTAAGTTTTAATTATACACACCTTAACCATGTTTTTCTATTAATAAGCACAGACTAAATTACTTCCAAATTTAAGTCGGTATTGGTGGTGATTCTGTTGATCACAAACTAAACTTACCTATTTTAGATGCTGTCTTTTCCAAACTAAAATAAAAGAGATGGAACATTTTAGACATATCAAATTAATCCGGACATGTCAAATCGTAATGTTTTTAATCCAAGTTTTCCGACTGAGATCAAACGACTGTAGAAATGTCTACCGACTAATTTGACAGCACTAAAAGTGTTTTGTCTCTTTCTATTACTTTCATGGCAAGCAGATAGCGATAACTTAAAATTAGTTCAGTGAATGCGCAACTAAGTCACCAGTGTAGTCTTTATTACACTAATACAGAATATTATTTACATTCAATTTCAATTCAATTTAATTCGTCGTCTTTATTTCGTAGGTACATTCGTTACACTTGAAATACGTCAACAGTAAAAATACATTATAATCATTTTTTACAAGCACATACGGTAGGTAGTTAAAAATTATTACAACCTTTAAAAACACCTTACATTGCAAAAAACAAACACAACAAATACATAAACAAATCCTGTCTCAACAGCATCCTAACGTATGACAATAATATAAACAAAACATGCAGGTAGTTAAAAAAAGTTTTTTTTATGTTATAGGAGGGCAAACAAGCAGACGGATTTCCTGATGTTAAGAAATTCACGCCGCCTAGAGATACCAAAGATGGTAATGGTGCGTTGCCAACCTGAGGTCAGGATGTTAGGCCTCGAGTAAAAGTAAGTTTACCGGCTACCCCACCCTCCGAACCAGAACACGTCATGACGTTATGGCGGCAGGAATAGGTAAGGCGGTGGTACCAATCCGGGCGAGTCGCTGCGAAACTCTACCACCTAGTCAGATGTCACGGTGTTAGTGATGATAAGCCAATGCTCGCCTTTTACGAGCTGCCTAGCAAGAAAGGCAGATGGCCTATTTTGCAAAGGAGCCCGGACCAACACGCGGAAAAGGTTATGGTTTTTCCCTAAAAACAGGGAATACAATTTAAAAAAGTAAGAAATGCAAAATATATTCGATAATAAAATTATAATAAATAAGTAATAATATCGTAATTAAAATTAAAGTGTAAAATAAAAAATGTCGGTAATTAAATAATGTTAAAATTAAAATTTTCATAAAAAATGTCAGATTTCAATGACTATGTATAAGGATGGACATATGGTAACAAATATGTATACTGCTCGTATATTATATAAAATTTATCAAATTATGTCAAAAATAAAATAAATTCTGTAACCCTTAAATTTAGATGTGAATTGTAAATTTCGTATATAACTATTAAAGAAAAAAAGAAAGAAAATATATTTAGTATCTTCACGTCCATATCCCCGAAGAGGTAGGCAGAGGCACAACCAGGGCACCCACGACTAGCCGAAGATACTAATGCCCGATTTCACCAAGAGCCCCTATACTTTAGGGGACCTTTTAACGTTACTTATGGGACTGTTTTCATATAAAAGTTATAAAACAGTCCCCTAAATATAGGGGCTCTTGGTGAAATCGGGCATTAGTCCCATAATGTGATAGGTGGCAAGCCTATCGCCAACCGGGCACGTTTCCAATCCCGACCAACATTTTTTTTATTAGAAAATTGGCAAAATCAAATTTTCTTTTTGTTGGCCGACCCGGGATTCGAACCCGAGACCTCATGCAGTCAAGTCCAACACCCGGACCGCTCGACCACAGAGGCAGAATATATTATTTGCGGAATATGTGTGTTGAAGTTGTTACAAAATTATTTAAGCTTTCCAACATATTCTACCACATTGTGGTGTGCAAATATTTAAATATTTTTAAAAACTAATTATTTAGTTATATACCCAATGTTTAAATATTCATTCAACAAATAGTTTTATTCTTATTACAATTTAATTATAACTTACAAACAATTTTAAAATGTTAATAATTTTAACCCTGTCTACCGTAAACTACCACCGTTTCAAAACCTAGCCAGTCGGGAGAAGAAACGGCGAAACAAACTCCCCGGCAGCCAGTACTATAACCTATCGTCCTTGTAGTACCATCGTTTCAAACATAGCCCGGTTTCTGAAATTATAATAAATTATTATTATTATTACAAAATTTATATTATTTAAGTTTGTCTGCAAGAAAATCTTTAACACTATGTCTTATTTTATTATTAGCAATTTTATCTTTATTTCTGGTATTGTAATTATGATTATCACTGATTCTATTATACTGGTTTAAGTTTTTTTTACATTAATTAAATTTTCAAATTAAACTGTGTTTATGTTATTTTATGTTATTTATAGTCTATGTTAGTTCTCAGAATCTAGTAGATTAAGATCCCTACGATGCGATAGGTGGCAAGCCTATTACCAACCGCGCACATATCCAATCCCGGGCACCGTTAATCCTAATAAAAAAAATGTAGATACACAAATGTCTACTGTTTGTTGCCCTACCGCCCGGAACCTTTATAGAGAGATATTTTTTTTTTAAATATTTTTTTTAAAGTCCTAAATTGTACAGGGTTCTTTTTTTATATATTATATTTAAGGGCCCTTTCTACGGCGCGGCGAAAATGTATGCCTGGGCCTGCTGTTTTGTTTAGACGGCGCAGGGAGCTTGCGCGAATGTTCGTGTTGTCATGTTTGTATACGATAGGTAGCGCAATAAATAAATATTGTATTCTACCATATAATTTATACTACTTTCATACTGATAATAAAAGCAATTCGTGCAAAATTATTCCCTAACTATTCCAAAATATTAAAAATGTACAATGTTAATATTCAACTTTTCACTTCTGCCGGCGCTCCCGGAGTATAACCCGTTTTTTTTTTAATTTATAAATTAAGATA
>NJDD01008541.1:19633-30232 GCA_002245505.1 Calephelis nemesis
ATTTCTAAAATTAAACCCGTTTATATAAACAAAATGTATTATTCTACTTCTTTTCGAAATTATAATACATTTGAATTACAGTCTATTAATTATATTATAATCTATATATTATATATAAAAATCAATTGCTGTTCGTTAGTCTCGCTAAAATTCGGGAACGGCTGGACCGATTTGGGTCCTTTTGGTTTTGAATTATTTGTAGAAGTCCAGGGAAGGTTTAAAAGATAAGAAATAAGGAAAAACTGCGAGGAAACTAGGAAAACCAACATTTAAAATTTTCCCATACAAACGAAGCGGGTGGAACGCAGATCGCCAGGACAAACTGTAACATTGATTTAAACGAAATAAAGATTTTGTGATATAACTTAGCTTTCATCTATTCACGTCAATTATGTTGTGATATTATAATCAATCAAAAGTTACCCAGTGCATTATATGAAATGTATGGACAGTTAGTGTTAGTAAGATGCTTCATGTTTACTCACGTCTGTTCACTGGTGTAACTGGACCACCAAGATATAACAGCGGCGACCTTTAGCAAGTAACTGGAAAGTGTAACACTGTTGCATAAAAAATATAAGAAAAAAAGTCATTTCAAACTTGCACGGTTAAAATAAACGCAACTGTACGACCGCCGGGTTAACCTTGACAATTTTAATGTTCTTGAGCCAGTATTTTGGCAATTACTCTGTCTAAATAAGCCAATTTAATAAACGTATAGTTTTTCCTCAAAGTTTTATACCATACGAGTAAGGAATCCGGAGTTATTTTTAATTTGAAATTAAACACTTATTTACATTAATGAAGTATGTTTTCCCAAACGTATTTAATTATATCCAAAATTATAACTTTATCTCGTTGGTCGAGTAGCTACCGTACACGCCTAACTACATTGACCAACCGCGAGGCTCGGGTTCGATTTCCGACGAGGGCAGAAACTTGTGTGATGAACATTTAGTTGTCTGCATTTCCGTGTCTGGATGTTTATTAAATTTATTTTGGTATCTTTTTAGTATTTATATGTATTAGAATCTTTGACTAATACCCATAAAACAAACATGTAATTTGCTTACTTTGGGGTTAGATTCAATTTGTGAAACTTGTACGGGGATATTTATTATTATTTATTAAAATTGTCTTAGAACCAACTCTAAAAGTGTCATAACTTATGATATTCTTTTTACGTTTTCTTACCTATACCTTAATACTAATGAGGTACTATCTGGGAAGCAGTGCCCCCGCCAAAATTAACAGCAAAGCGACAATATTTTTCTCGAAGCATGTTAGGTAATCATTTTAACTCTACTCTCTATAACTTCATTGTAGATGAAACTAGAACCCTGAATTTTCAGCAAACAAGCCGGCATTGCATAAATACGGTATATTTAAAATTTCATTCAAGTTTAACCAGTAATTTTAGAATTGTTACTATACAAAATTGAATTATTTTGTCACTCACTCACTTACTGACTAACCGAACATCAAAACACTAAGGCTGCTCTAGCAAACATGACATTGAAGTAGGTACACATATTATAATATAACTACTTAATGGTTTGTGAACCAAGGAAATATATTCTATACATAAAATAAATCTGTAAAAGGGTCAATTCTGTAGATTGAAAATATTGAAAAAACAAATAGCATTATAGTGTTACTGGATCGATACCAAACCCAAATATGTAATAAAAAAAAATGTTGTCTGTCTGTCTATCTGTCTGTATAATTATACCTTATTATCCTGGGCATAAATGGGATACTTTTTATCCTGGGAAATACGTAGAAAAAAAAATCTTAATTTTTCAGTTTTAGACCGACATCCGCGCGGACGGAGTCGCGGGCGGAAGCTAGTTCTAAAATATTTTGCTATTTCGATCCAGTATCTTAGATACACAAACTGTTTACTGCATATATAACTTTGTGATCCCAATATAAATCAATAATAACATATATAATATGTTACATTAGTAGAGATTGAATCAGTGTACCGTTTCGGACTCGCAAGTAACATAATATAAAAGTTGTTGGAGTTTTTTAGAGAGATTGTGGTTTACGATTTATGATATATAAAAAATCCATCTCTCTGTAAAGGTCCCGGGTAGGGCATCAAACAGTAGTCATTTGTGTATCTACAATTACTTATAGTTTCGAGAAAAAGTGACTGTGACAGACAGACATGATGAATCTATAAGGGTTCCTTTTTTGGCTACGATAGAAATAGGATGCCGTGAAACTTATTAAATTGAATTAATTGAACTTTTGTAAAAACAAAACAAGTCCAGAATCTAAATTGTGTTACCATAATTATAAAAAGGTTGTGAGATCAATTTAATACCAAGCCGGTTTTTAATTTAAGTACCCTACAAAAGTCTTCTGTTTTAAGTCATTCATAATTACTAATTAACTACCTTAATAGCTACCATGTGAATAAAATCTTCATGTTTTTAATAATTATTTAACTTGGCCATTGTATAAAAACACAATTCTCTCATGTCATACATATTATGTTAAATTAGATTGTTTAGTACATACATTGCGAGTACCTGTAGGATATAGAACACTTATAGTCTAGTCAAAATAAATTTATTTGTAAGGAGTAGGTTGCATTAATTGTACTTTGAGTGAAAACTTGCCATATGGTAAATATATCATTAGTGAACTTAAAAATAAGAAGTCACCGATTTTGAGCAAGTACTTTTTGTATTTGGCGAAAATATAAAAAAAATAACAACTCTTAAACTATAATTATCATTTTGCTGATTTTGTTAAAAGTGGTGTATTTTAGAATTACTAACACACAAAGATAATAAAATCCTGTAAAAAGTAATAATTTAATGAAATAAGCGTTTCTTTAAAAAATAAGGTTTTTACAATTATTTTTTTAAGAAACGCTCAGGTCCAAAATCGGAGATTATGATAATTCACAGTAAATAATATGTGCATTATTAAGTGTGTGTAAAAATCCCTAGAGTGTCTTTAGAGCAAGTCAGAAAAAAAACACATATTCTAATAGTTCTAATAATCTCAAGTTAGAAGCTATTGTTCAGAGTATATAACCATCAAAGTCCCAAAAAATGCTATTTTGTAGTTAATATTTTTTAAAGAATCGAACCTGGGACCTCAAGATGTCAAGCCCGGAACGCTAGACCACAGAGGCAGTTTAGTCTACTTTTATCAATAAGACTGCTCAAGTACATAATTTCGTCACCATCCTAAAAAAATTTGTTTGTCTAGTCTAATCTAAACCCAAGTTAAGAGGTACCTACAGACCGGAACATATTTGCGCCGAATATTGTCATTGTGGTTAAAGGAATAGATAAGCCGGTGGACCACAACCCGCGCAAGTTGCTGCATAGCAATTTAACACCAGCGAAATGATGTTTTATGTAGGGTCTGCCTTGAGAAAAAGCCTATTAATTTTGGCACCTAGTGTCAGGCCCAAACTGGTTTATCAGCCGAACCCGAAACCGAATTTTAACCGAAACCGAAACTTACCTAAACATGTTGCAAATATCTATTGATACATTAATCTAGTGTAGTCTTAGCATTAGTTGTTATAGTCACACCTACAGTTAGTTACATAAGTCGCGTTAAATGAAAATATAGAAAAACTATCTATAAAAGGAGGTAGCATATTTATGTAACATATAGGTATAAAATAAAAAAAATATCTAGGCGAGTGCCAGTCAGCGGTAAAAACTGCCAAATGACTGACAATAATTCAAGAACACAGCAGTTTTGGCACGTTTGAAAAATTGGGCCGAAACCGAAACTATAAATTTCGGTTGCTGACTTTTTTTTGTTTTCGCAGCCCGTCGATACTTAGAATATACAATATTGTCGCGTAAAGGATCAATAGAGAGGGCCAAAGAACTGCTGGACAAGTACTGTACTATGAGGACTCTTACCCCGCAGTTCTTTGGTAAAATCGATGTTTTTCGTGACATCGGGAACACCATAGATAAAATGTAAGTATTGTACTTTTACTTTTTGACTAACACTACACAAAAACAGTACAAGTAATTTAAGCACAACAAAACTGCAAAAAACCCGACTTCAATTAATAAGCACACAAAACTACATGTAATTACAAGTACACAAAATTTAGTACCTACTTGTATCAGGTATACAACATCTGGGTGGCCGAGCTTTGCTCGGTATTTTTTTTTTTAATGATCCCTAGCTAGATGAATTAATCATCCCCGAAACCCTCTATATACCTATTAAATTTCATGAAAATCGTTGGAGCTGATTCCGAGATTCCAATTATACAAGAATTGCTCATTTAAAGGTATTTAAGATAATACAGACGCCATATTTTATAGCCATAAAACAAAAAACATTAATGTCAAAATAACATAAAAAAATGAACATTTCAAATCTAAAATTTAATCAATTTACATTGTATTTGGGACACTCAAAGCTAAGTTACAAAATTTCGTATTTTTTGTAAAAGATAAAAATAAAAAAAAACTATAAAACTATTTTTAACTGTTACTTAGTTGTTTAAAATTTTAAAACAAACTTTGAGGTTATGTTCTATGTAGTCTATCCATCGTCGGACTTGACTTCTTGAGGTCCCGGGTTCGATCCCCGAGTCGGGCAGAAAAAATATAGTAGAAAAATGTGTATATTACAATTTCTAAAATAAGTTAAGCTACGAGAGTGGATCCAAAAGTTCTAAGCCCGACCAAAAAAATAAAAAAAAAGTGGGTCTAAATTTATTTTTACTTTTCGACATAGTCTCCATCTAGCTCAACACACTTCTTTCACCTGACCTGCAACTTGTTTATCCCCTCGTAAAAAAAGATTCCGGAAGGTCGGCGAAATAGTCGTTTACTGCAACTATCACCTCATCTTTGGTCGAAAATTTCGAGCCCCCCAAGTGTTTTTTTAAATTTGGAAATAAATGATAATCCGAGGGGGCTTAATCCGGCGAATAAGGTGGGTGTGGCAGCAATTCGTAGCCACAATCATGGATTACAGATATTGTTTCAAGCGAAGTGTGAACACGTGCATTGTCTTGATGAAACAAAACTTTCTTACGCCACATTCCCGACCTTTATTATTTTATTTCTTCCCGGAGTCTTCGTAAAAGGTTACAATAATAACTAGAATTTATAGTTTGACCTTTAATAATCTACAAAAATAATGCCTTCGCATCCAAAAAAACAGAAGCCATGACTTTGTTAGTCGACAAAACGACCTTAGCCTTTTTCGGTGTAGAAGAGTCTGATCTTTTCCACTGTTTGGATTGTTGCTTTGATTCAGGAGTATGGTGGTGAACCCAGCTTTCATCCATGGTAACAAATCTAGACATAAAGTCCTCGAAATCAGTCTCAAAAAGTTCCAAACAGTCTCGCGAAATTGTGTATCGAACTCGTTTTTGTTCAGCTGAAAGCAACCTCGGGACCCAGCGAGCAGAAACCTTATGGAACCCCAACTCTTCCGGTATTATGTGTTGCACCCGGCCATAACTAATGTTTGTTATCTCAGCTATCTTACCAATGGTCAAACGTCGGTCACTTAGTACGAGATCACAAATTTTATCGATATTTTCTTTCGTGGTAGAGGATGTAGGCCTTCCACTCCTAGGATCATCTTTAATGCTCTCACGACCGCGCTTAAACTTAGCTACCCACTTCTTGACACTGGAATACGATGGAGCAGACTCCCTCAAAGTACTCACCATATCTTGATGGATGTCTTTTGGTGATAGGCCTTTTTTATTGAGGTACTTAATGACTGCACGGTGTTCAATTTTCTCCATTATTGAAAATTGAGATTGCTTCAAACAAATAATCACAGAAAATTTATATTTTGCAGTATCGGAATGAAACTGCGCACAATAAATCAATATGACACTTACTAACAAATGACGGTACCTAGATTTAAAAAGATGTCATAGCTCCATGTAGGTTAGGCCACGAACTTTTGGATCCACCCTCGTATTTAAGATCGGGATTGGATTTGTGCCCGGTTGACGATAGGCTTGCCACCTATCACGTGGAAGCTAGTGTCTTCGGCTAGTCGTAGATGTCCTGGTGGTAACTCTGCACGGGTATATGGGCGTGAATAAACTTTTTTGTGACGTCTATTCAACGGTCGTTTTTACCATCAGAAGAGGTTTATTCTCATTAAAAAGGCGCAAGTAATAGTTTAAGATTATTTAATATTCAATCATGTGTTTCCTTTCAGAGCTTCCGTGTTACTGCCTAAGCAAACTGAAGATCACTACCGGGTTTATATGTTCAAGTTTTTGACACCAAATTGTGAACCCATAGACATAACCAATTACTACAAGTACAATATTGTGGTGAGTTCTACAAATAAACAGAATTATTTTTCCCTACCAATAAATCTTACGCGCCCGTTGATCTGAAGTGTAACTTCATTTTTTCTTAGCAAAGTGAAGTTCACACCAGATCAATGGGCGCGTAAGTTTTATTAAACAAAAGGTTTGCATTTAATCTAGATGCTATCCCAATGTATATGATTTCACAATAAATATATCATACTTTGCAGCAGAGCCCCCTGATAAATCCTGAGGGCTGATTATGTATCTCAGTTACCAACTAAAATGGAAAAGTGTACATCAAATAGCTGTCAAATGACGTGTTTTATATTTGCTACCTCCAGTGACCAACAGAAATACAACAGAGATAGCACACACAAATGACGTCATTTGATGTACACTTTTCCTTTTTGAGTTGGCAACTGAGTTACATCATCAGCATCCTGGTCAATTGTGTTGCATGGTTTATGTGAAATAGACGATATCATTTTTTCTTTCACGTAGTTTCTCGTAACTTGTAAATATACAGCATCGGTTATTGGTATATTCTCTTTCTGCTAGAGAAGTCGCGTCTAATGAGGAATTGGCTCAAATGGCAAGTGGTCTCCACCGCCCACAAGTGTCCACATCTCCAGGAATATCACGCGTTTTCAACCTTTTAGCAATGTCGTTACCTGCATCTTCCAGTATGGACTTTCCTTTCTACTATCCTTTTTACTATTTACTGTCCCTGTGTTAGTCCTCTGTGTCTAATAAACCGTCTGCCGTCTTTCCTAGCAATTCGTAAAGGCGAGCAAAGATTTAATGGGTCTTTACGAAGAATAGCACTGGCAGAAGAGTGCATCAACTTGCCCAGGTCTATCCACCGCCTTACCTATTCCTGCCACCATAATGACTAATATATTTCGGCACAGAAGTTTGGCTAGTCAGTAGGATTGCGCATTAGGCCTAATATCCTAGATACAAGATAACACACACCTATAATATCAATGGTAGGTATAGGCCGCGGTTATCTCCAGATACGTCGCGCTCTTGTTCGCTGTCTATTGCCATAAAAGCACACACACACACACACACGCAGACACAATAATAACATTAATGGCACTGGCAATACAAAAAGAGTGGGAGACTCAGGCACTTGATGCACAGATTAATAATAGAGTATATTATGTACCTACGCTTGATGCTCGGCCCTCGGGCAGTCACGTGAGCTTCAGACCAAACAGTTTCAGACCGTTTCACGAAGCGCTGGAGGAAGGTTGTTCATTTAAGTGGTTACTGTGCTAAAGTGCTAATTAAAGCATTATAAAAGGTTTAACAGTGTTTTATAATTTAAAAATAAAATTACTTATTATGTTGGTGGAAGAGATATGATTGAAGATATTTGGGCGTTTCGTTATACTTAAATTTTCTTTTCAGTTAGCAGAATACTCCAAAATGCACGAATGCAGCGACGGTTGGATTTTTATACTGGACTTAACTGAGGTCAATGTGGTCGAAATTTTGGCCAAATTTGATGTGATGGCGGCTAAACAAGTCTCAGATATACAAAAGGTAAATATTATTGAAGTTATACTTTTTTAGGCATGTTACGAAAAAAATGAGAAATTTTAACATGCGCGCGCATCTTTTGTGACACAAAGTAACATCATGAAGTTGCCTGCTTTAGAAACATGTTGCTACATTCTCACGTGTGTTTTAGTTTCATACGATTGCGAATTATATATTTTTCGTTATAGATTATTTTTCAATAATTCCCATACATAAGTATACGCACCCATTTTTTTTCTAAAACTACAATCTACATCTTGAAAAAGTAACAATAGGTACGTTCTGTCAAACCTGTCCTGGATTGGTACCAGTGCCTCGCCTTCCTGGCAGCAGGTTATAGGCACGTTATAACTAAGTAGGTGCGGCCAATAAGGCCTATCGGGTAATAAAGCCTAAGTAACAAAAACACAACTTTAAATGATTCCCGCTAAGCGAAATCACAGTCATAGGTAGCATCCTAGATGGCGCCCTAAACCTGTTACGACTTGCAAGCCCGCGTGCTGCCGCCAGTGCGACAATGCTCATTTTGGCCGGCGGACACACGTCTCGATTTATAATATAACGGTCAAACCAAACGTAAGTATTTTTTTCATTTTTACACTTTTTCACATTATTTTATAGTTAACTTTTCTATTAGTTAATGTTTTAAAGACTTCTATTGTACAAACTAGTATAAATTAGACAAAATAATAATATTTTAAACTGTTCTTGACAATGTAGTTGGTTGTTAATAAGACCTATAAAATTTGACTATAGGCCTTATTACCCTCCTTTATTAATATCATCGAGTGACTATTTTACTGTTTATTTAAGACCTTTAGAAATGCAATAACAACTGTTTTTAATTGATTTATGGTATTCAGGCAAACCTCATAATCACAATGCCTTCCAAGCGAGCATTGTGGTCTGAAGATGATCTGGATGCAGCCGTCAGAGCAGTACAATGTAGAGTGTAGACGGTTGAGTACGTACAAAGCTGCTGAAAGGTACAAAGTACCCAGAAGAACTATAAAACCACCTCCAGACCGCCAGTTTAAAAAAAAGCCTTGGGCCGAAAACCTTTACTTAATGAAGAACAGGAAGCTGAGCTTGTGAGTAGAAGTCTGAGGTTTGCTGCAATAGGATTACCTGTTACTCCAGAGATTCTCCGCCGGCTAGTCTTTAAATTTTGCAAGACGAATGCCATCAATCATCCCTTCAATCAACAAGCTAAAGTTGCGGGTAAGGATTGGTTTAGGGCGTTTATGAAGAGACATCCGGAGATATCACGTCAAAAGGCTAAGTTTATGAACCCGGCCAGGGCTCAAAAGCTTAATAAATTTATCGTAGATGATCATTTCCAGAGACTGAACGAAGTTTATGATAAATTGGATCTCAAAACTCGTCCTGAGAAGATTTACAACATGGATGAGAAGGGCTGCCGCCTAACGATTCACCACCAGCAGACTGTTTTGGCACAGAAGGGAGCCAAAAGAGTTCATTTACAGTCTTCGGAACACGCCGATAGTGTCACCATCGGCGGTTGTGTGAACGCACTTGGTACTAGCATGCCACCAATGCTAATTTTTAAAGGCAAACGTTTGAAGCCTGAGTTAATATGACAATTTACCACCGGGATCATTAGTAGAAAAATCTGCAAAAGCTTATATGACAAATGAACTGTTTAAAGAGTGTTTGAAGCACCTAGCCCGCTACAAAACTCCAGGAAAGTGCCTCTTAATATTTGATGGGGCAGCTTGTCACTTAGATCTATCCATCGTGGAAGTTGCAGATTCACTCGACGTAGCATTGTACTGCTTACCTTCCAATGCAACCCATAACACCCAACCCGCTGCAATCACTTGACAAAGCTGTCTATAAATCATTTGAACACCACTGGGATTCAGAAGTTTTTTTATTCAAGGAACAAAATCCATACAAAAGGCTTACCAAGGAACGCTTCAATGTTATACTTACTTACTACTGTCCGGTCTAAATGTATGACACATAGTAACATAACAAGTGGTTTTAGAGCGACTGTTTTGTATCCATTTAATCCGCACGCTATTCCTGAAACAGCCTTTTCTCCATCTGCATTGTTAGAAGCTCCAGCTCTTGTACCAGACGTTGTAGATGTAGAAAATTCGCCACCTCGCGTCCTTTCTAGGCCAACAGCTTCCGAGACACCCCAGACATCGACGTCCATGCAAGAACAAAGACTTGATAGTACCCCAAAAAATCATCTGAAATGTTTTACAGAATGGTTTACGGTAGTTCTGACGATGAGGACAATTTACCCCTCGCTCAAGTGAAAAGCGCATCATTTAAGTAACTCCTGCCTACACCACCTGAAAATACCAAAAAGACACCAACAGTCAGAAGAAAAGCCAACAATTAAAGAGGAACATCAGTTACCAAAGACCTGTTTGATAAAAACAAAATAGAAAAAAAGACCTCAAAAATGAAAAGCACAAAAGGAGCAAAGAGCAGGAAAGAGAATAGAGAAAGTTGGTACTGTCACGCATGTAAACAGGAGCAAGAGACTGCTATGAGGATGTGTTGCAAATGCAGCAAGTGGTACCACGAGGAGTGCGTTGGTTTAACAGAGGAGGATGAAAGAGGAATTAAAGAAAAAATGTTATTTTTAAGTCTTTACTGTGATTATCGTATTACTATTATTTTATGGATCTCAATTACCAATTATAAGAAGATTATTTCATTTATTTTTGTAGTTTAAAGTCTTAGGCCTTAATATACTACCATAGTTTAATAAT
>NJDD01008543.1:0-38121 GCA_002245505.1 Calephelis nemesis
CCCGTCCTACCTGGTCTCATGCTGTAGGGCTGACGGGAGCAGGCGACAACACATCAGTTTTCAAGTTATTGCTAAAAAACGGAATTAAGTGCCTAAAAGATCCGAAATTTACACAAAAAAATATGTTCAAGTTTCTGAAGGATACGATCACAAACGCCGAGACACGCAATTTCTATATTAATAATTTCGTCAAGGGGTACGGCAGACTCGATTGAAACCTTACCTGAATAATAAAACATAAAAAAATAATGATTTTGAATCGACAACATATTATATCGGCAAAATTCGGATTGTCGAGTATTTTGTTAAATTCTATGTTAAATTCTAATGTGTTGACACTTGACAGACAAATCACAGTCGCCATCTTGGGTAGGTAATAAACGTTCCGTTTTGTGATGTGTAATAGAGAATATTCCTTTATTCCGTTATATTTCGTTCGTTATATTCCGTTTATTCCGTTGCCAAATTCTCGGATAAGTACTCATTGCAATTTGTTTTGTTACTTTATGTTACTTTACTTTAAATGTTGATTTAAAATAAAAATTATTTGTGTAGAAACTTAAGCAGTTTTTAAATTATGAATTATGTGACTTCGGGATAAAGGGCGTAAAGACGTTTTTTTTTACTAAAAAACGCTCTTAAGGACTAGTTTGTATATAATGAGCAGTATTATTGTAAGAAAAGAAAGAAAAGAAAGAAAATATATTTATTTGCGGAATATGAGTGTTGAAGTTGTTACAAAATTATTTAAGCTTTCTTTCTTTTCTTTCTTGTATCGCTTGACATTAACAGCTACTAACAGTTTTTATCGTCAAAATTAAAGTGTGGTTTTTTCCACTTTCCTGGCAATTTTCCGGGTTTTTTTTTCTTTATCTTATCCTTTCCCTGGCAATAATCAACACAACACAAAGATATATTTGATATTTTCCATCGTCGGCGCTTGGTAAAACTTCCAAATATTCATATTTTTAAATAAAGAAACACTTGTACTGTTTTACGTATCACTTATACTTTATTATTTTATAAATAGCCTACCTGTTTCGCTTTTTACAGCATCATCAGGGCTAGAACTTAAATTACTGAACAATATTTTTGAATATTGTTTATATATTTATTCAATAAATATATGAATATTGTTTATATATTTATTCAATAAATATATGAATATTGTTTATATATTTATTCAACAAATATATGAATATTGTTTAAATATTTATTCAAAAATATTGTTCAGAAATTTAAGTTCTAGCCCTGATGATGCTGTAAAAGGCGAAACCAGTAGGCTATTTATAAAATAATAAAGTATAAGTGATACGTAAAACAAAAAAATATAGCAACACAAAAAGAGTTAGCAAAATTGGTCCATCTGTTCAGGCGAGATGACCACGCAAAAAGGGGATTCATTTTTAAAAAGGTGACATTTAAAGTCATTTTGAGAAATAATTCGGAATCGATAACATTTTTGATGTATTAAGCAATTAAAAATAATACAAAAAATGTATAATGTTTATCCAACGCAAAACACACGATGAATGGTTTTAACGTAAACAAAGGACAAAACTGGTTCACCCCGACCGCAGTCGCAGTCGCAGGCTGGTGACATCATGAATAGCTAAATACCACATAGCGTGACAAGTGAAGCATTTTTGCGGACTTTTTTTAAATAAATGTTTACAAAAATAAATATTACAATTTGGCAATAACGTTTTAAATACATTACCATTTAAGCATTCACCGCCTTGTATTAAAATTTGGCCTGTCCTTTCAAAGTAACCCTGTATGTAATATACTAACCCTTACACGCAACTTCGTCAAAACTAAATTTTACGACGCATTACAGTCCCTTAAGATTGCATTTGTTAAAAAAATATGATCAAACATGCTTATGTTATTCTCATGTCATCTTATGTTCTTATGCTCCTGGCTTTAATTTTACATACGTATCAAATTTTATTAAACGTAACAGACATAATGAAACAATCACAATTTACTAGGTGGTAGAGTTTCGCAGCGACGCATCCGGATTGGTACTACCACCTTACCTATTCTTGCCGCCATAACGTCATGACATGTTCCGGTTTGGAGGGTAAGGAAGCTGGTAAACTTACTTTTGCTCGAGGCCTAACATCCCGGCCTCGTTGCCTTCCAATATCAAAAGCAAAAAAATAAAAAAAAATATAAAAGACGAGGCAAACGAGTAAGTGGGTCACCTGATGGAAAGTGATCATCGCCACCCACGGACATCCGTATCCGTCCAGGATTATCACCAATGCGTTGTCGACCTTTAAGACTTCCCAATTATATGAAAGAACTTCCAATTAATAAATTTAAGAAATGTGTTAAATGTAAATTAAATGAAAATGTTTATTATAACATTGCTGAATATTTAGTTGATAAGACGGATTGGGATTAATTGCTCCTCATCCCAATCTCTTATAAGTATAATGTATCATTACATTAAATATTGTAAACTTATTAAAAAAAAGACTAGCCCGCTGAGTTTCTCACCGGATCTTCTCATAGTAAGGCCGCGTTCCGATCCGGTGGTACATTTATTATTGTATAGACGCATCACAGGTGCCTCTTGGTGCCACTTGGTTAACGTGAAATAAAGATAATTTATTATTATTATTAGTATAAGGAGTGAGTACGTTCTTTTCTTGAAGGTTCCTAAGTCATTGTCGTTAAGAATACCGCCCTCGGTAACTGATTCCACAAAGGTGTTGTGCGAGGTAAAAAATGTCTTTGGAATCGCACAGTTGAAGATCGCCACGCATCAAGATGATACTTTAAACTCTGTCGCGATGTCCTAAGGTGGAAATTGTAGTATGATATATAGTATTGTTTCGCAGCCACTCACCCGGATTGGTACCACCGCCTTACTTATTCCTGGCGCTATGACGTTTTCTGGTTTGGAGGGTAAGGTAGCCGGTAAACTTACTTTTGCTCGATGCCTAACACTCCGGCTTCAGGTTGGCAACGCACCATTACCATCATTGGTGTCTCTAGGCGTCGTGAATTTCTTACCATCAGGAAATTCGTCTGCTTGTTTGCCTTTCTATAACATAAAAGAAAATATATTGTAGCATGAATATAACGGTATTGTAGAATGATAAGAGAATTAACCTCCCTTTAGAATCCATTAATCAAAGTTTAAACCACAGGTATATGGGTATAAGAGACTCTGTATATACATAAATGTCAGCCATGTCTAGATGTTATTTAATAATCCAATGTGACCTTAGCTTTTGAATTGTGCGGTTACCTTGAGCTTGCGGAAATAGTTTTAGATCTTGTAATAAAGCTTTTATGTTTTATTATATTCAAGCTTGGTTATGCGCGACTTTGTCAGCATAGTATATATTTTCTTACATACTTTCACCCCCTATTACAGTTCTTTTTTGTTGATTTTTGAAAAAAAACTATCATATGAAAATCTCGTCTAAAACTATAAACATATCAAATTTCATTAAAATCGGTCCAGCAGTTTAAGTGAGAAAGTGCAATAGACAAGCAAATATACTTGTATTTATATTACTATTATTGACATGGATTACGCTGTTCACAAGGCTTTACACGCGCAGTAATAATAAAAGTTTATTGTTTTTAGTTTTAAGATAATATTCATATTTTTAAATGAAGAAACACTTGTACTGTTTTACATCATCATCAGGGCTAGAACTTAAATTAAGCTGGTTACTAAACTAATTAGCTTACTTTAAGTTCTAGCCTTGATGATGCTGTCATATGTGAAACCGGTAGGCTATTTATAAAATAATATAGTATAAGTGATATGTAAAACAGTACAAGTGTTTCTTCATTTAAAAATATAAATGTTTGGAGGTTTTACCAAGCGCCGACGATGGAAAATATCAAATATATTTAAGATAGTCTCGTATCTTGATGGTAAGAGACAATAGTCTCCTATAGACATCATAAGTGTTATTTTATCCCTGATCTGAATATCCATCTACCTTCCTACCTGGTAGCTCCTAAGAGATGACCAACAATACCACTGGTAGAAAGTGTTGAGCTACAATTCGTCGGGGTAGGGATCCTGCTCAAATATATATCTTTTTGTACCTATTCTTGCCGCCAAAAAGACAGTTTCAAGTTGTAGTCTGGAGGGAATGGAAGTCGTTTGATTTGCACAAATGGCCTAACACTTCGGCTAAAAGATATCGGCTTCCAAAATCTATATGTGGTGTCTATAGGAAAAAAGCCTTTTCCAATTTTCTACTAAAAATGTTGCTCGGAATTGGATATGTTCCCGGTTGGCGATAGGCTTGCCACTAATCACATAGTGGGATTTAGTGTCTCCGACTAGCCGTGGGTGCCTTGGTTGTGCTTCTGTCTACCTCTTCAGGTATAAAGGCATGAAGATACTTTTTAGGCTACGGATATCTCTCACCCCCCTGAGAACCGTGTGCTTGTTTGCCTCCTTATCACTTAAAACAACAGATTACATGTTAAAAAAAAATGAAAAAATAAAGGCAGAAAAATCATCTGGCTAGCTAGTTAATCATATAAACAGCGATGGAGTCGTCACATCCCTACGTAAATTTCTTTTAAGTCAAGATTTGATCAAGTTTGTCTTTACAATATTGGAAATAGGAAGCAGAAAATTTAACTGGAATCTATAATTTTGTGGTGGGTGTCGATAGAAAGCAATCTGGTGCAGTGTTTACGTTCAATCTCTGGTGGAGTTGGGAGGCGGCGGTAGTTATGATAATACAAATGGAATCACATAGACCGGCAATCATTTTCAATATCCAACAGCTGGCTTTGCAAAGTCCAGAGCTTGTACTGTCTTAGAGCAGTATTATTTTAATATTGCGAACTGTGTGCCTAAAACTACAACTTGTGCGGTCTTAGAAATCATATTTTATAGTAGGGGAGCCTGAGAGAGGGATTTCGGGGTCAGTCGAGCGTAAATTATGATGTTAAAGGTACCTTTGTACAGTCATTTAACGCATGAATAAAATCTATAAGAGCCGCGCGTGCATCTGTCTAAATATATATATTCGTATATTTTAATATTTCGTCATAATCATAATATTTGCCATGATAGTTTAATTTTATTTTTTTCAGCAACTTATAGTAAATATTTTAAACCACAACATTATCTTAAACAATGTACTGTATGAAGAATCAGAAATAACATTGATAACAAAAATAACATTAAACCTTAAGGCTTAAAATGGTGCGATATTTCTTTTTATAATATATTAATTTGTTAGTTAAACTTTGCCTTAAATACTTTCGAAAATAAACAAATTAAAAAAATAACTGGCCTTAAAACCGTACTATGAAAGAGTATACCTAATAATATAATGAAAATGTATTACTAACAATATGGATTTTTAGTCTGAAATAAAATTATTAATATTATTATTATTAACTTAAAAAATAATAACCCTCTCATGACGTAATCTACATGACGTGATGAAGCCATCACATTTACCTCATTTTTCAAAACAAAAATCCCATCGAAATCGGTCCATCCGTTCTAAAGTTTTGAGTTTATAAGTTATATCAGACACACACACACGCGCGCACAGGGTGAGACATGCCAAATTTGTAACACCGATCTTTTGCTATTGATGGTTAAAAATATTAGAAATTGAGAAAAAAGGCAGTTAACTAGATATGTTTGCTATATAGTATACAACTTAAAATTTGTGCTATTTAGCAAAAAGACTGAAAAAGCAGAAATATTTTTTTTTAAGTCTCGAAAATTAAACTAAAAAGTTGTTTTATAAAAATATGTTGCCTCTTTTTTAAAAACAATTTAAATCATTAGCTTTCAAAACAACATCACACAAGTCTGTTAAAATATTTCAGCCTTTTCAGAACATGACAGAAAAGGCAGTTTACTAAAAATCTTTGCCTTTATGTAACGGATAAAAAAAGACACATAAAAACAAAACCGCATTATGAAAAGGCTGTTAAAGTTATCTCGGAAGCGATATCGGAGACAATGGACAGCCTCCAGAGCCCTTCACTCAAGAGGCTTTTGTGACATCGTCCGAGTAGAATAGTCGGTTCTCCAACCCTGAGTTCCACTGCCTCTTGTGTTTATAATAGGTTGGATAATGGATATTTTCTGATACTTGCGCTAGTTCATACTTAGTAGATTCAAGCTGAAGTTATATCTTACCGGTGTATTTTTTATGCTAAAGACTATCGAAGAAGCAAGCGGCTTTCCTGATACTAAGAGACACCTATCTCGTAACGTAATTAGACAGAGGTGTTACTTTTTTATGATATTGGAAGGCAAATAAACAGACGGATTTCCTGTCACAATTCACACCGCCTAGAGACACCAAAGGTGGTAATGGTGTGTTGCCAACCTGAGGCCGGGATGTTAGACCTCGAGAAAAAGTAAGTTTACCGGTAACCTTACCCTCCGAACTGGCACACGTCATGACATTATAACGGCAGAAATAAGTAAGGCGGTGGTGCCAAGCCAGGCAAGTCGCTTCTAAACTATATCACCTAGTCATATGTCACGGTGTTAGTGACGGTGAGCCTGTGCTCGTCTTTTACGAGCTGCCTGGCAGTGTATATTTCCTTTATTTACTTTATATAGCAAAAAACAATTAAATATAAAAAATATACAGATATTGAGCTTTGCTTGAGCGCGTTAAGAATGGATTTTTATAATTTAATTAAATAATTTAAATTTATATTTAAATTTGGGAATCAAAACACCATAACAGTTCAGTTAAAGATTTTTATTTATTTTAAAATATGCAATATGTACAATGACAAAATTAGGAATAAATTCAAATAGGTGTAAGCCTTTGTGGTTTAGCGGTCAAGGTCTTGACTTCTTGAGGTCCCGGGTTCGATTTCCGGGTCAGGCAACATAAAAAAAATTCGGATTTTCGGCGATGTCGGCGATATGCTTGCTACCTGTCACATTGGGACTTAGTGTGTTCAGTCGTGGGTCCCCTTGTTGTACCTCTGCCTACCTCTTCGGGAATATGGGCGTGAAGATACTTTAAAGATACAGATGTACAATAACAATGAATAGTGTTACCCTATCGCGTATTGAAGCCTTGACGCTCCGCACGGCTGTAGGTATTTATTTCAAAATCAGGGCCGAATCAAAATACTGCCTGTATATTATATTACCGTGCAGGTTTACTGTTCTTGTTAATAGGAATAAAATCGCATTTACTGAGTACTGGTTGCAATACATATCTACTATTTGCGAGCTATGTCCTCTATACCTTTTATTTCCTACTAGCTGTCCCGGCGAACTTTGTTCCACCCGTTCAGTTTGTATAGAAATAAAAGAAACTGTTTCCCTATTTTCCCTGCAGTTTTCCCGGTTTTTCTATTCATAAGAGTCTTGTCCTGGCAACAAGTAACACAATTCAAAAAGAATTAGCCAAATCGGTCCAGTCGTTCTGAAGTTATGCGCTTACCAACACATTTAGCGATTCATTTTTATAATTATTTGCTATTACAGATTGTGCCTATTTAAGGTTTGTAACGATATTTCCGGTTTTTTTTATCGGACTATCTATATCTATGCTTGTCATTAATTAAATAAATTTTGCAAATACATTTCATTTAAAACATGTTATTAGGTTTGGAATATTTAACCTTTATACAAATCCATGTCTTAGCTGTACGCGCCTTAAGAAGTTAGATGAAATGTAATAAAACTTGAAAAGAGGAAGAGCGTCAGAATAATGTGTGCTAATGATAAATTATCTTAATGAAAACTTTCTCCTAGAACAGGTGTGCTTTATGGAGAGAGAACCAACAAATAAAACGAATTTCCACTAGAATTATTACGAATGTTATAAATTCTAGAAACTACGGTCTTTTATACGAATGCAGATAGTGCTTGTTTTCTAGCATTTTTGCGTATGTATGTAACCTAAGCGCACATCTACGATATCTGATATACGGCCAATATTAACAACACAGCTACGGTAGAGATAGGCCTAATAAAGGATTTTTTGCTAAGAATGTTTTTTATTGAAAAATAACAATGGTTGCCTTGTTACTAATATAAAACGGCCCTACCTCTTATCTTGGATAGATTATTAATATTGGCCGATATTGAGTATCATACATACATACAAATATACATACATACAAACAAATAAAATTGGAGTGTTTTTTTATTTTTATTTTTATGATAGTGGAAGGTAAACAAGCAGATGGATTTCCTGATGGTAAGTAATTCACGCCGCCTAGAAATACCAAAGGTGGTAATGAAGCGTTGCCAACCTGAGGCTGGGATGTTAGGCCTCGAGTTGTAGTAAGTTGTAAAAGTAAGTTGACTACCTTACCACGACAACGGCAAGCATTGGACGTTACTGTGGCAGGAATAGGTAAGGCGGTGGTACCAATCCGGGTTAATCACTGCGAAACTCTAACACCTAATACGATGTCACGGTGTTAGTGACGGTAAGCCTACGCTTGCCTTTTACGAGCTGCCTGGCAGGAAGGCAGATGGTCTATTCTGTAAAGGAGCCCGGACCAACACGGGGAAAAACAAAACAAAATAAATATTTCCAATCAATTTATTTTAATACCACAGCGTCAATAACACAAACTCATGTTTAAATCTAATTTATTCCTATGAAAAAATATTTACAAAAATACAAGATTTCAAAATAATTCTAAATCATTTAAACGTTGAATACATAATGAAAACATAATTGTACACTGCATTAATGTAATACATTAATTTCAATTAGTTAATGATTACAATCATTACCTGATTAACATAATAAAGTAAAGTAATGAAAACAATAATTACATAAAAAATGTGGGTAGATAACAAAAAGTTAAAACTCTTGATACACGTCATTATGGGGTAAAAAAAATAAAAATAATGTTATTAATATCTATTTTTTATCATCTATGACCAAATTACATAAATGGATCTGGTGAGTAAGCAAATATTATTTTTATGTTATAAATATTATTCAACGACACCAATACTCGTACAAAGTAATACTTAAATATATAGATAGGGAAATGTATTTAGAAGGAAAATTAAATCGATAAGTGAAAATCTTAATGTAGTAAAGCTATCAATTTATAGTACTCAATATTGTACAGTAGTTGGGGTAGTCGGAGAGCGTTAGCCATAGCATAGTGATACTTCTGATCTCCCCAGTTACAGGTTGGGTCTAGTTATGTGTGGTGGCTTGAATATATGGATGAGGACACGACGGGCCGGTTACGAGGCCGTTCTATGACGATAGTAAGCATATTGTGGAATAATGTGTGGGAAGAAATTTTCGAAGGGAAAAGCCTTCTTCAGCAGCGTTGCGCACTTTTTTGGAGTGGGTAAAAATTCTAAATTCGCGTCAGGACACGTGGCTTGATCGAAAATTCGTAAGACGGCGCAGGGCGCTTGCGCAAATAAAACGGCACAGGCGCTTGTGCGAATAAGACGGTGCAGGTCGCTTTCACGAATTTTCGTGTTGTCATGTTTGTGTACGATAGCGCAATAAGTGAATATTGTATTCTACCTCATAAATGATAGTACTTTCATACTGATAATTTAAGCAATTCGTGCAAAATCATTCCCTAACCATTCCAAAATATCAAAATTGCACAACGTTAATATTCAAGTTTTCACTTCTTCCAGCACTCCCGGAGCGCAACCCGTCGTTTTTTCTGTGTCCAGCACAAAACTTCGGCATAAGAACATTCGTATAATAACAACATACATCAAATGAGTAGGATAGTCTTGATTTGTGATGATAGTCTCCTCCGGAAGTGTTCAATGGACACGAGAGCTTACGGAGAGTCTACTCTAAACACAGACCACTATTTGGTTGCTATCCGGTTTAGGGCTCCGTTTAAGAACTGTAGGAATTAGCGAGAGCGTGTGCCATTTGAAGGGCTTGAAAGAATTACGAGTGAAAATTACAAAACCCGAATATAGGAAGCGCGTATCAGAGTCAAGTCCAAGACAGGCTGGATAGTGTGTACCTTCCGGACTTATGGCTTCCGGATGACTATTGAATGTTTTGAGAGGGAATAAGGTGGATGTCGCAAAAGAGTTATGTGGTAGTGCAAAGATGTACAGGTCAATGAACGGTGATGCTTAGTGAGACAAGGAAGTGAAATCCTCTGTTGAAAGTAAGAGAAAAGCCTGGCAAGACTATGTATCACGTTTGCAATCGAATGTTAGAATGACAGAGTTGAAGAAAAAATGTATCGTTATTGGAAGAATATTACAAAAAATTGAAAGAGAAACACGAAAGAGAAAGTATGAAATTGGAAGAGTGTATGAAATTAAATTGTGTGAAATTAATAGAATAAAGTCTCAAAGTAGTCAGATTCTTGCAAGCACGGATGACTTGTTAAAACGGTGAAGCTAATTTTATGGAGCATATCTAAATATGCTCAAGATGCTGCCACTAGGTCTGAGTACTCAAATGACTCAGAAATAGCTGTTGAGTATAAAAGTGCTATTGTTAAAATTAGAAAGGGCATGCTCCATTAGGTCGGTCATATGGAAAAAATGGCAGATGAAAGCCTGACAAAACATTACATACTCGTACAGTGTGAATATAGATACATGTAGGTACCCGGGGAGACCTAGGTTGACTTTTCTTGATCAAATTCTCACGATGAATGTGGAGAAAGCCTGAAAGGTCTAGAAAGATTGTTAGGTTTGTCACTTGATGCCCTCTTCCTTTCCCGTAAGGGACTGAATGCATGAAGTATGATAAGATATGTATGTTAGTGTACAAGTGATTTTAATCATTGATAGTAATGGAGTTTTACCACTTACTGTTTGTATGCAACCAGGTTTCTTGGATGCAGCAGTTACATATAAAAAATACAGTGGATTTTAAAATCTACCTTCTCAATAAATACATCTTTTACAACTGATGAAAAGAATTATTTACTATCTACAGAATAAGTATGATAAAACAAAAGAATATAATTTACACTTAATTTATCATTTACAAAAATATTATCAGTCTTAGGTTTTAACTAATCGTAAAATTTAAAATTAATTTGTGGTTTCATTACTGCTTCTGTTCGAAAAAACAATCGATTCTGTCTATCACTTCTACTTCGTTTTAACGTTTTATTAATCTAGATTTTGTTCTTTTAATAAGTCTACACTGCGTTAGTTTCAACTGATAAGTGAAAAGTATGAAATGAAATTGTTTGATTTGTAAGGAAATGTACATGCATGGAACACAACGTACAGTAATAATTGACGACTTAACTCTTAAAATTACAATTAAAATGCTTTTCATAAAAAGTTTCTGAATTACGTTCTTAGAAATCATCAAAGTCAGAAAGGTTTATTTAATTTAATTCAAAGTACAAAATATTTATCAATCTGACACAACATTTAACATTTGACTGAGAATTATTCAAATTATTTCTAATATAAATGAATTCATAATTTACCTAATCACAATAATTTCAATGAAATCCTTTTGGTATTATATCTTGATTTAATTAAAGTTAATGTAAAAGTTAAATATATTTAATGATAAAAGATTGCTTAATCTAACTTATCTAAATTTCTTTGACATCTTCGCTTAAAGCTTCAAATTTTAGGCTGCTTTGAGAATCATACAAGATTAAATAAATGTCTTTGAAGGTTTCTTAAAATACAACCTCTCGTGGCAATTATTACTTCCTTTTATTGCGTACACTTCAAATTGAGATATTTTAGATTAAAGATCACATCTCCATGGAGATTGAGTGAGAAGTTAATTATTTCCTAAACTTCGATGATTAAAGGTTTGTAAAATATTAAACTTAACACTTTAGAAACATTTGAGAAAATTTCCTGAAATATTTGCCTACTAGAGTAACAAATCTTTATTAATGTGATACATTTCAATCAAAAGTTTTTAATTGCTAGCCTATTAAGTTGATATTCACAAAATAAAATAAAAAAAGAAATACATAGACATTTGGACGGTTTCGTAAACCTTTTTTAAACACTGAAGTAAACTTATTTCTGAGCTAAACTAAACGTGAGTTCCAGTTTTCAATTGAGATCCACCTGTAAAAAATATTTTATTTAATATTATGTAGTCTAAAGAATCTATCAATCATACTATTTAATCATCCTGTCGGAATCGTTTTAAAGAAGTCCTTTTGTTAACGTCTATGCCATAGTTAAAAAAAGAAATCTTTTTAAAATTAGTTCAGCTTACTATGAATTCTTAAAAATGAGGAAAAATAAGACGAAACTTTATACATATTACAACCTAACACCCTGTCCCATCTTATCACGGATACACAGACTTCTGTGTTAAATTACATAAAAAATATCCTCTTGAAACACTATTATCTATTTAAAAAATGCATGAAAGTCCGTTACGAAGTTTCAAAGATCTAAGTATACATAGGAATAGACAGCGGAAAGCGACTTTTTTGGCTTTACAGTGATGAAGAAAAACATATCTAGAGTAAAAATAAAAAAGTAGGCACATTAAGAAATTAAGATAGCGCTTGCTTTTCTGACAAAAGTGTCACTTTCGAATTAAGCAGCGTAATACAAAAAAAAAATCTTATTCCTTGTTATTACCGTCAATTACATTTTGAACATGTATACTCTTTGTAACTGATTTATTCTTAAATCAGTTACGAAACGTCGTCAAGTTTATTTTGATAATGATTTTGAATGATAAAAAACTAATGTCGATCCCATTAGCATATCATTTGAGTAAATATTAAACAGATTTCCCATCACTTTCTCTATTACAAAAAAATCTAGAAGTACCGGCAAAATTTTCTTTTTAACGATTAATGAATACTTACTTATGATGACGTTTACTTACTTTTGGTTGATATCTGAGATGAATGCATGCTACTGTGACCAGAAGGTAGCACATAATGTAGAGAAGTTGGAGGTGGAGGTTTAGGCACCTAAAAATAAAATGACGCATGCATTCGCAACCTTTAAAACATTATCTATAACCTTGGCAAGGCGTTAACACTGCAATCTGACCCTCGCTGCTAATCGACCTACAGCGTAGCAATTTTTGTGGTGGTGCTTTCCTTATTGTCATTTTTTTATGATATTGCAAGGCAAACAAGCAGACGGATTTCTTTTTGGTAAGAAATCATCGCATAGAGACCCAAACGTGGTAATGGTGTGTTGCCAACCAGAAGCCGTGATGTTAGGCCTCGAGTAAAAGTAAGCTTAGCGGCTAACTTACCCTCCGAACTAGAACATGTCAATGGTTAGCAATGACGTTATGACGGCAGGAATAGGTAAGGCGCTGGTACCAATACGGGCGAATCGCTGCAAAACTCTACTCTACACGGCTGTCGCGGTGTTAGTGACGTTTAACCTATGATTGCCTTTCACGGCAAAGGAGCCCGGATCAACTCGGATCGTAACCAATAGACGGAGATTACGAGTTAGATTACTGTTTAATGTATTTTCTTCAAAATGAATATCTCTCGTCACGAAAACAGAGCTTAAATTAATATTAATAGATTAAATTAACAATAATTTCGAAATTTTACTCTGTTAAGAACTTTCTGAAAAAATGCACCTTCTAGCTAGATACCTTCCGTATCTGATTTTGTCTTCACTTTCTATCGGATGAATTCGTCGTGCTAGGTCATTAGTAGGTATATAAAAATGCTAGAAAAGTAAAAAATATCGACATATTTGATACTAGCTGCGCCCCGCGGTTTCACCCGCGTAAGTCCCAATCCCGCGGGAACTCCGGGATAAAAAGTAGCCTACATATTATTCTGGGTCTTCAGCTACCAACGTAACAAATTTCATCGTAATCGGCTTTGTAGTTTTTGCGTGAAAGAGTAACAAACATCCATACATCCATACATCCATACATACAAACTTTCGCATTTATAATATTAATAGGATCTACAGGAGACGTGTATAAATAATGTGTGTAATTGTATATATCAGGAGATATAACACTGTATACTTGTCTGCCTTTTTATTCAATCAAAATGTTTAATATTTTACATTTCGAGAAGACACACTCAATTCATAAACAATTTCTCCTAAGCAAACTTTTGGTAACAACAAATCTTACTTGAGGTTGAGCACTGGTATTTGCAGCAGTAGATGAGCTGGGTGGACTTGTGACCGGCCTTGATGATGCTGATGATGACGGTGATGTACCAGCAGTGTCTATGATGATAATCATTATTAAGATCATAAAACTGTGCTGTGAAGAAACCCGTGAACAATAGGTATTTTGTATATTTTATATAAAGAAAAAAAAAAGAATCTACACGCACATATCCCAAAAGAGGTAGGCAGAGGCACAACTAGGGCACCCACGACTAGACGAAGACACTAAATCCCACAATGTGATAGGTGGCAAGCCTATCGCCAACCGGGCACATTTCCAATCCCGAGCAACATTTTTTTATAAGAAAATTGGAAAAGCCCAATTTTCCTTTTTTTGTTCGACTCGGGATTCGAACCCGGAATATCTCATTGTAGGACTTAGTGTCATCGGCTAGTCGTGGGTGCCCTGGTAGTGCCTCTGCCTCTTTGTGGATATGGGCGAGAAGATACTTTTTTTTAAATTGCATAAACTTACACTGCAATTTTAATTGAACGATACTGACAAGCACTGACGTTATATCGCTTCACTCTATTCAACAGTTCGTTAAAATCCTATCCATTGTATAAGCAGGGTAAAACAAAACAAGCGTGTTCTATTACAGAGCCAATTACCCAGGAATCGGGTTTAATTACACCGGATTTACGGATAAACCAACCACATGCGATATTTACATGTGAATATTTAATTATGAGGTTATACTTTTTATACAGGGCTAGTATGCGCACATAGAGATTTTTCGCATAAGAACTATTTCTTGATTGTATGTATTATTGAACGCTACCTGACGATAGCCAGAAAAGAAATTCGTCATTGTGATTGGTCCGTTTCCTCTACGTGTTATTCTTGACACAATGATTCTGCCATAGTTAGGTTTGGAATATAGGCTAGTCAGTCGGTAGACTTGGACAATAGATGTAACACCCCAGTCACAGCATGGGGATGCACCTATAATATCTATGGTATATGTAAGCCACGTTTGTCTCTAACCATAAGGTGACGCATATACGAGTACTTATTCGTTGTCTAATCCTTCAATAAGTATGAGTACTTCCATACAAGAGAAATTCATCAGAGCCCGCCTTTTACTGCCTGTGCAATTATCTGAAAAATCGAGTTGCACTCCGGGAGTGCCCGCAGAGGTGAAAATTAAATATTAACGTTGTGCATTGTTGTATTTTGGAATGCTTAGGGAATAATTTTGCACGAATTGCTTTAATTATTATTTTTGTGGTAGAATACAATATTTACTTATTGTGCTTTCGTACACAAACATGACAACACGAGCATTCGCGCAAGTGTCCTGCGCCGTCTTACGAATTTTCGTCTTAGGAAATTTCAGGTCACGTGTCATGACACGAGTTTAAAAGTTTTGACCCAATTCAAAAAAAGTGCGCAACGCCGCTAAAGAAGTTTTCACTTCAAAAATTAAAATAATCATTTAAATACGAAAGTCGCTATTTGGCTTTATGCGAGGATGGACGTGCATTGATTATTATGCAAATCAAATATTTTTCCAATTTCAATAAAAAAAAGAAGTGTCTTTAAAAAAATATTCAAAACTTTAAAACTTACTCTGTGGTCTGTGATTGGTATTCCTTAGAGTGTAATAGGGTGGTGGTGCATTTTTGGAAGAAGCGCTGGTCATCCCCCCTTGTACGTAAGCTGCCGGAAATATCATCACATTAGTTATTTTTTACTTATAACAAATAAATATTTCAGATTCCAATCAGATCACTGGTATGTTAATACTATTAAGGCCTCTGGCACGTTCATGGGTAGGAAGGTATCTTCATGCCCATATCCCCGAAGAGATAGGCAGAGGCACAACCAAGGCACCTACGTTCATGGGTCAAATATTTAACCATAAGTTAGTTTCTAATACATGTTAACTTAGGTTCATCTTGTAAAATGAGTTATCTGTCTCAATGTTTGGCAGCTAATACAATGTGGGCATTGGTTTATTGGGTCGTTTACTTCAATACCACGGGTGGTAGAGCGCTATGCAGCAACTTGATCAGGTACCTACCGCACTGCTTATAGCTCATAGGTTTACCAATAGACTTATATACGCATGTTAGGCCAAATCTTAAACATGGTGTCTATGGGCCATACTTGTCTCTAACCATTAAGAAAAACGACTTGCTTGTTTGCGGACTTATTTTAAAAAAAAATGCATTCTGCTGCTAACCAGCTGCAAATTATGCACGGAAATTATGTTCGTGAATATACTACTTTTTAATCATTGGTTACAGATGTCCAAATATTTCAAATGAACCTAGATCTCTGATTTTTTGACTTGAGCTGCAAATCTGACTCAAAAATGATTTTATTTGAATATTTGAACTAGTTCAGAGCTGTTTTATTCACTACTGCTTTGTAGTGACGTTAGTTCAGTGCAAGCTGGGTGAAGACCGTGATTTTTTTTTTATGTGACTTGCATACATTTGTAGTATATCTATTTCTGGGTAAATATGTGTAAAGGACAAATGTGTTTATGCTTACAAAACGGTGGTCCGTTGCTCCCTCTCAGATAAGGGTTTCCATAAGTAGCTGCATATCTTACGTCCACTCCTCCAGACATCGCTCCTGGGTTTGCCATTGGTATCACTACGGAAAAAAAATCGTTTTAAGTATATTCCAGGAAGGCAGAGGTACAACCAGTGCGCTCACGATAGCTGAAGGTATTTTTAGTTCCACAATGCAAACCTATTGACAACTTTGACAAAATTGACAACTCCCGGGCAAATTGAAAAGTGTTGAGTTTCCCACTCCAAGAATCAAACCCAAGACCTCATAATATTTTAGTTAACACCAACACCAGACAACTGGACCACTGAGGCAACAAGACAAATTAAGCTAGCATACAAGACTTAATGGTAAAAGAATATAGGCACCACAGATGCACTTACAGAATCTGGGATCTTAACTGACTTAAGATAGAACATACAATACATAACACGATATTAGCATTCATTGAAGTTATGGCTGCAAACATTTGGTGGCAGTGGTCATATACATACACCGGAATTTCCTAGTTTTTTATAAATACTCTGTTCAACTGTTTCCATCTATACTATAAAAAAAATAAGCTCTTACCGTCAGGTCCTACTATTCCTCCCAATCTTCCGCAGCTTGCTTGACGGTTTAGAGATCCACAATGACTCTGATACGTCGACATATCAGTACTCCTTGACAAAGAACCCGTTAAAGAGTCCCCTGATTGAGGAGGAGCGTAGTCTCTAGAGTAGTCCACGTATGGGACGTATCCATTGGCTTGATCGTGAGGCTAAAAATAAATTAATGTTAAATGGGAGTTGGACTTATTCTTACTTTGAAAATCGTGATCTAATACAAAACTGATACCTATGACATTTGATTCAAAGAAATAAATACTTTAACCTTGAGTTCTCGATATGTTTATGAGAATAATTTAAAAAACATGTGAATTAAAACAAAAATTGATTAACTCGTCTCCCCAAAATATGTCAATCCTTTTGTATTAATGTACACGTTTCTATAAGAAGATAAGAAGCCCAATGATAAAAGATATCTACTACCACAGAAGTACGAAGAATATGTAAGAAAGACTTTTATAAAATCTCATATTGGTTAGAAGACGAACATGATTGAGAATAGTCTGCAAGTCTTGAACTGCAATTTGTAACGTAATTGGTTATATTCATATCTATATATATAAAAGAAAATGGTGTTAGTTACACTATTTATAACTCAAGAACGGCTACACCGATTAGGCTGAAAATTGGTAGGGAGGTAACTTAAAACCGGGAGAAGGACTTAAGATACTTTTTATCCTGTTCAATTGTGAGGAAACTGGGAAAAACAACATTTTAATTTTTCCCATACAAACTAAACGGGCGGAACGAAGTTCGCGGGAACGGCTAGTTTTTAAATGAAGAAACACTTGAACTGTTATACGTATCACTTATAATTTATTATTTTATAAATGGCCTAACGGTTTCTTTTCATCAGCATCGGCAGCGCTAAAACTTCAAATACTTTTAAAAATATGAATATTTGGAAGTTTTACCAAGAGCCGACGATGGAAAATATATATCAAAGTAAAATATATGATTTGTTATACTTTTATCTAAGATGTGCGTACATATATAAAATTAGATTATAAAATGTTTTTTTTTTTACTTTATAATGTTACTAGCTGCGCCTTGCGGTTTCACCCGCGTAAGTCCCAATCCCACGGGAACTCCGGGATAAAAAGTAGCCTATATGTTATTCTGGGTCTTCAGCTACCTACATACCAAATTTCATCGTAATCGGCTTTGTAGTTTTTGCGTGAAAGAGTAACAAACATCCATACATCCATACATACAAACTTTCGCATTTATAATATTAATAGTGTTATGATTAAATTTGAAAAAAAGACAATCCAGATTAGTTTCTTTCGCTGGATCTTCTCGTCGTCGATTCCGAACTACCACTGTGGTAGTTTACAAAAATGTCAACGCGAAATACCACACCACTTGTATAGTTCATGTGAATAAATTTATTTTTGATCCAGATTGACGAATCTCGTGGGCTTTTATTATAGACTAGCTGTTGCCTGCGGCTTCATCCGCGTTTTCACAGGAACCTGTCATGCGACCGGAATTAAAAGTAGCCTTAGCCTATATCCATGTTACAATCTATCTGTGTTCCAAATTTCAGACAAATCTGTTTAGCCATTCGAGCGTGGAAGGGTAATAAACATCTACACATACATAAAAACTTTCGCATTTATAATATTAGTAGGATAATAATTTGAATAACTTTTAAAACATATGCGTTCTTCCGCGTATACGATTTTTTAAAAATATGTGAGAGGAACAAGCTTATGGCCCTCCAGATGATAAATAAAATAAAATTAATAAAAAATAAAATTTATTTTAACCACAAAAATAGTTGACACATCTCCAAAGATAGCACAATTAATCTAAAAGCTTTCTACTCGATCATTATCCGCTGATATGTTCATAGCAAGCTAAGCTTTGAAAGCTTTGAAATTTAAATTCCTTCCACGGATATATCGCTGTCCGCAAACAAGCAGCACAATTTGCACTGTCATCTGTTATATTGTTGCTGTTGTTTGTACGAGTCACTGCTATATTTTGTTCTGGACAGTGATTCAGGCTTACATTATCTGGGCTTACTGCCAGTATCATTACTTTGGAAACTGTTTAGGTTTTTGAAACTTTTTTATACAAGAGGAGGCAAACGAGCAAGTGGGTCACCTGATGGAAAGTGATCACCACCGCCCACGGACATCCGCAACACCAGGAGTATCACAGATGCGTTGCCGACCTTTAATGAATGAGTACACTCTTTTCTTGAAGATCCCTAAGTCATAATTATTTGGGAATACCGCCCTCGGTAACTGATTCCACAAAGGTGTTGTGCGAGGTAAAAAAAATTCTTCGGAATCTCACAGTGGTAGATCGCCACTTTTCATGATATTGGAAGGCAAACAAGCAGATGGATTTCCCGATGGTAAGATTCACTACGCCTAGAGACACCAAAGATGGTAATGGTGCACTGCCAACCTGAAGCCGGGCTGTTGAGCCTCGAACAAAAGTAAGTTTACCGGCTACCTGAACCTCCGAACCGCAATACGTCAACGGCAAGTATTGCAGTTATGTCGGCAGGAATAGGTAAAGCGGTGGTAGTGTTGGCGTGAAGATATGAATGCATATGTGGCATCACCTGTACGTTCAAATCTTTCTTTTCATTCTAAATTTCAAGTTATTTGGTTAATTTAAACTAAGTGTTGATATGTCTGGAATTTCTAGACTATAAAAATTATGACTTGAAAAAAAAAGATGTGAGAAAAGCATGTAATACAAAACAAAATAAGAATTATCAAAATCGGACCACGCGTTAACTAATTATATAACATTTTGACTTTGACCCCTCATCCACGGAATACCTTTGGAAAAAATCTTCACGCCCGTATCCCCAAAGACGTAGGCAGAGGCACAACCCTCGATTTGCCTACTACACAAAGTCCAATAGTGTGATAGATGGTGAGCCTATTGCTAACCGGGCATATGTTCAATCCCGAGCAACGCTATATTTATTAGAATAATGGTTTACCTTTAATGAGTTTTAATTAACCTTTAGTAATTAAAACTAAAGATAAGAGATAAGAAATATTCTACAATCTTCAACAGAACATAAAGTAGCTTCCTGCCAAATTTTGGTGCAATCAGTTTGGTGAATTCAGGGTGAATCGCTTTAGGAATACACACCAACAGACAGACAAAAATTTTAAAAATGCTAGAAATGTGTTTTACTGCCCATTTTAAGTCACCTTCACCTACTTTTTAAATTTTTTAAATGCACAGAATTCACTCATCTACACATTTATTATAAACTAGCTTCCGCCCGTGACTCCGTCCGCGCGGATGTCGGTCTTCGCGTGATAAAACTGAAAAATTAAGATTTGTTTTTTATACGTATTTTTCCAGGACAAAAAGTACCCCATTTTATGCCCAGGATAATAAGGTATAATTATACGAAGTTTCATCGAAATCGAACCGTTACTTTTCACGTGATGCCTGAACATGCAGACAGATAGACAGACAGACAAAACATTTTTTAATCACATATTTGGGTTTGGTATCGATGGAGCAATACCCCCCAACTATTTACTTTTTCAATATTTTCAATGTACAGAATTGACCCTTCTACAGATTTATTATATGTAAGATTTAGAAAACAAAATTTAAATAGCTACAGCATAGTTAAACAGAAAACGTTTAGATAGAAAATGAGTTTTCTTTTGAAACTAGTAGAAGGGATCAACAGATTGTATCTCAGCAACCATTTCAAACATAAATTTATAATTTCGAAAACTCGAATCAAACAAATACAAACAAGCAAAATACAAATCCAAAGCGAAATCCAAAGAAAACCCGCCAGGACGGCGTATTGTTGACTTTGTTTCTTTGGATTCGATATTAAATTACGCTTTCCTAATCTGAAATTCAAGTCACGTTCCGAATTATTTCTTTACAAGCCTCGAATTTTATAAGGTTCTTTGAAAGTTTCTTTGTTGATGGATTACCCTTTTGTGTCATTAAAATGGCAAACAAACTGAGTTTCAAACAGACTTAAATGTAAAGGTCATTTCGACAGACGCCGTGACAATATTTCATAAGCGGACTTTACACGATGCGGACAGTTACGCTCCGTGTAAATCATATTTTCGGGTCTCTTATGAAGAATAGGTCATCTGCCTTACTGGCATACAGCTTGTAAGAATCCTCTAAAGGTTAAATGGGTCATCACTAACAACACCAATTATGGTAGAGTGCCATGCAGACACTTGTCCGGGTAGAAATCCAACACCTTATCTATTCCTAACGCCATAATGTTATGTTTTAATCCTGATGGCAAACAAACTAAGTTTGAAACAGACTTAAATTTCGACAGACGCCGTGACAATATTTCTTAAGCGGACTTTACACAATGCGGATATTTACATTCCGTGTAAATCATTTTTTCGGGTCTCTTGTGTAGATTAGACCAATTGCCTTTTTGTCAGGCAGTTTATAAAAGTCCCCTTAAGGTTAAATGGGTCATTACCAACAATACAAATGATGGTAGAGTGCCATGTATACACTTGTCCGGGTAGAAATCCACAACCTTATCTATTCCTGCCGCCATAATGTTATGTTCTGGTCCTGATGGCAAACATACTGAGTTTCAAACAGACTTAAATGTAAAGGTCATTTCGACAGACGCTTTATCCGTGACAATATTTCTTAAGCGGACTTTACACGATGCGGACTGTTACGCTCCGTGTATATATTTTTTTCGGTTCTCCTGTATAAATTAACCCAATTGTCTTTCTGTCAGGCAGCTTGCAAAAGACGAGTAATAGTTAAATGGATCATGCCAACACGACCAATGATGGTAGAATACCATGAAGGTGCTTGTCCGAATAGGAATCTAGCACTTTACCTATTCACACGGCACAGTACACAGAGTATTCAGGTGCTCTAGAGGAAGGAAATTAGACCAGAACGGCTCCTCAGTACCTTGTTTGGTCGTGGTGTGGCGGCTATTAAACTTGCAGATGAGGATGTTGGATAGGAAATACCATCCTAAGAATAAAAACAATCGGTCCACAAAAGATGGAGAAGTCCATTAACATACAAAGAGATGCTGGATATAAAATTTACACATTTTTGCAGTCAGTTGAAAAAGAAAAATAGTGTTGCCACAATCCATCTTTATTTTCTTCATTTTCTCATTTTATAATATTGTTAACATAAATTGTAGAGAAAATATACGAGAAACAAATAAAATGTCTAGAGAATTCACAGTGTCATGTTCAAATACAAGTCAAGATATTCCTAGAAATTTAAATCGTGTATTTATTCTGACCTCAATTACAAACTGTATAAAAGTGTAACATGACATCATATTATCTTTTTAGAGTTCTGTAGATAAATAACTAAAACGGTACTTTTTGAGATTTGCGTATTCTTTTATTATTATGTTATGAGATACTAGGTGACCTGGATAATATCTGCTATATTCTAATGTGATTTTGGTAAAAAAAATTGGTTAAGTCACCCTCATCACTTTGGAATGTGAAAAATAGATGTTGGCCGATTTTCAGACCAGACAATATGCTCAAAAAATTTCATGAGAATTGGTCCAGCCGTTTCGGAGGAGTTCAATCACGTACACCGTGACACGAGAGTTTTATATATAAGATATATAGGATTAGAGATTAAATAATTTATTTCACATAGACCATACTCGTACAAAATGCACTTAAAACACTTCTTTCCGGCTATACAACTTAAATCTACCACCTGATCGAAACGTGGCCATCCACTATGAAGAACAAGGACTTAGGAGAACACACTAAGTCACAGCTAGCTTAGCCTAAGTTTTTTTCTGAATATAGTATTTAAAAAAAAAAGTAAAATAAGAAGTATCTTAACGCCCATATCCCCAAATAGGTAGGCAGAGGCACAACCAGGGCACACACGACTAGCCGAAGATACTAAATCCCACAATGTGATAGGTGGCAAGCCTATCACCAACCGGACATATTTATATCCCGAGAAACGTTTTTCCCATTAGAAATTTGGAAAAACCCAATGTTTCTTTTGTTGCCCGACATGGGAATTGAACCCAGGACCTCGTGCAGTCAAGTCCGACAACTGAACCGCTAGACCACAGAGGCGTATATTTTTTTCTCACAGTATTATAGTATAGTTATAGTAGTAGCAATAGTAGTATAAATTAGTCCGCTGAGTGGAATAGACTATTTGACTCTCTTACAGGCAGATCGAAAAGGCGTGTATGAGCTAAAATTTATCTCAATATCAACAAGACCACTGGTGGTAGAGTGCTCTGGAGCAACTTGCCTGAGTAAGGATCCACCGCCTTACCTAGTCTTGATGCCATAATGACTCTCATGTTCCAGTCCGGAGGTCCCTATCGACGTGCAGAATCTTACTTACTTCATACTTTTTTATAAAAAAATATTTAAGGGAGGGAGGGATAATAATTTGTTTCATACCTTAAAATGAAGGCTACTTAAAGCTTGGTTGAAGTCTCCACTGTATCTTTGGTACTGCTTCATCAGCTCATTATCATATCCTGACTCAGGAATAGGGACTGGACCTGCCAGGGGCAGGCCCAAGTTCGTTGTTAGTTGCATTGTAGACCGGAACTCAGTCTCCGCTTCAGTGTTTGACATATCCTGTAAAGATTAACAAATAAATCTATTTGCACAAATAAGATGGTTTCATCTAACCTTAAGTGACAAAACTGTCATTACGACCGCAGAAATAAGTAAAGAGTCAGCAAAAATAAGACCGCAGAAATAAGTAATAAAGTTGGTTGCCTCTGTGGTCGAGCGGTCCGGGTGTTGGACTTGACTGCATGAGGTCTCGGGTTCGAATCCCGGGTCGGCCAACAAAAAGAAAATTAGATTTTTTCAATTTTCTAATAAAACAAAATGTTGGTCGGGATTGGAAACGTGCCCGGTTGGCGATAGGCTTGCCACCTATCACATTATTGGATTTAGTATCTTCGGCTAGTCGTGGGTGCCCTGGTTGTGCCTCTACCTACCTCTTCGGGGATATGGGCGTGAAGATACTTTAGAAATAAGTAAAGAGGATCGCTACTGAGACAAGTTCACAGCATTCTACCACATTTAACCTATGCTCGCCGCTTAAGAGTCTTAAGAGGCCAGGCAGGGAGACAGCTGGCCTATTCTGCTCAGGGGACTGAATGTTAAAATATAATGGATATTTTATCAACTAATCAGGTGTTCCTATGCAGAAATCCATTAAACTATCTGACTTAAATATTATTTAGCATTGGAGGTTCTTTCTACATCTGTTAAAAATAAACTTACCATATCACAACTTCCTTCCACCTGCCTCAACTCCAACTTTAAATCACTTATATCCGATCTTCTGTCACACTCTTTGAAGTCTACACAAGGTTTCCCAATATTAGTTATGTCTGGTTTCTTAACATCCTTCTTAGTTTTGCGCTTGCAAATCATTATGATGAACATAATAATAAGGATGAAGATTGCCAGTGATGAACATGCGGTGACGATCACCAGAAGATTTATCGAGGCTGTAACAAAACTTAAATGTCAGTACATTTTAAGGGCATTTGCTGGAATGAATTTTCTAATGGTAAAAAACATAAGTGTCTTCACGCCCATATTCCCGTAGGCGTAGGCAAAGGCACAACCAGGGCACCTATGACTAGCCTAAGACACTAAGTCCCACAATGTGATGGGTGGCAAGCCTATCTCTAACCGGGCACATATATCCAATCCTAGGCAAAGCTATTTTTGTTAGAAAATTGAAAAATATACATTTTCCAATTATTTTTTTGTTGTAAAAAATACAGCTTACTTAAGATATTCATGAGACGTTACCAATCTAAGTTAAAACCTTTTGCAAATTGAGTTTGCTGGTAACCTACCCTCCAGATTATAGTAGAAATCGTATAATGTTATGGCAGCAGGAAAAATTGTAGCAGAACAAACCTTTACAAGACGCCAGCATCTAGTCTGGCTGCAGTAATAAGATGATAGAAAATTCTAAATGAAGAGTCCATTCCACTTGCAAGTGGTGGCATTTTACATATACTAAGTTATTATAAAACTACCCATACCATAAAATATTTTAATACAAGCAATTTTCCCGTAGTAGGGATAAATTATCACATTTTTAAGGATAGAAAAGAAAATACACCAGACGGATCAAAACTGAGAACTTCGTCAAGTGACGACGCTTTGCCACTTGAGCTGAAACTGAATTTATTTCCGTGGATTAAATATTTTACTTTTTTATTATCAATCATGTTAATATTTATATCTCACAGCAACACAATTGTAAAGAATACCAGTAAATTGCTTTTTTCCTTTTAAAAATTTGTGGCAACCCTCTTTTCTCAAAATGATGGCGTAATAGTCTTCTCAGAATGTAATAGGATATTGAAGATACTTACTGTCTGGCAGAAGATTAATTTGGATACTATCAGTGCCATAAGCATTGTTAACTGTACAATTGTAGGTGCCGAAATGACTTGCCAAACTTTCTCTTATGATAAGTGTAGATTTTGTGAGACCACCTTCTAAAGATTCTTCTAAAAAAGAAAATTCCTGAAACAAAAACATGTATGTACTAGATATACGAGTATTGCCAACTTGAAGCAAAAAGGCAAGGGTTTTTTTATGATATTGGAAGGAAAACAAGCAGACGGATTTCCTGATGGTAAGAATTTCACGCCGCCTAGAAACATCAAAGGTAAGGTGAGTAAGGCGGTGGTACCGATCCGGGTGATTCGCTGTTAAACTCTACCACCTAGTCAGATGACACGGTGTTAGTGACGGTAAGCCTATGCTCGCCTTTTAAAAGCTGCCTGACAGGAAGGCAGTTGGTCTATTCTGCAAAGGAACCCGGACCAACACGGTTTAGGTATGTTCAGCCGGAGGTACTCCTAGAGAGAGGACTACGATTATGGTTGTCCTTACTCAATCGTCGCTCAGCTGTTGACTGGCTTGCTGGTATGCCAAGCATATATCGACTATCACACAATCTAAAAAATAATGTGTGCTTGATTGTGATTTAATATAAAAAAATAGAAAATAAAGAGAGTCTGAAACCTAAGTTAACAACCATTTATCTTATCGTGTCCTTTTCATTTTAGTGACGCTCAATGCAATTTAATCTATTAGATAACTTTTTAAATTACGATTATATTGGCATACTAGTGGCCGTCAGAATTGTGGGTTTTCTACCAAAAATATAGCTTTTTGGTGTATCACTCTGGTACCTAAACCGGCACGAACCGGTCTGCCTTCCTAATCTTTCTTCCTTCATCGCTTTTCCTGTTACACATTTTAAAGCGAGATTTTGGCTGTCATACCTTCTTTTCCGACGTCAAGCCTAACGCTTTCTTTGTTTCTATAATATCTTGTTTTCGACACTGTAATGTCAAGGAATTTGTTCCTTATACATCTCCTTTACCTCGTTATGGTATGGTCAAGCATCTTATATCATATAAATTGTATAAAGCAGCAAAGAGTCTCAATTTAATAATACCATTTCAAAAGGGAAGTCACATTTCTGAGATGGTGACATTTTAATTTTATTGTAATCCGACGACTACTTCTGATTTAAAAAATATTAACCTTAACCTTCACGATTTTATTATTGTAATAACTCATAAACTTTTGAAGCAACTAAATATATATCCACCATTTCGGAATCATGACCTATTTTTCGAAAAAAGGACCAGCAAAATATTTTTTTTTTGGTCGAGTGGTTGCTTAACAAATATATATTTAAAAACAAACTCTCTCAAATTGACAAGCTTTTTCGAGTCAATAAAAAATGGTATAAAAATATATGTACGTATATACGTACTATATGTACCTATATTTACACAACTTACGTGATCATGGAATGAGTTAATCTCGTTTCCACCGAATGACCATATCACGACGTCAGGTTTTGGTACCGAGAATGACACGCATTCAACCCGTATACTGCCTCCTTCTACGCCATATTGAGTTCTGTTTGACCTTATTTTTGGTGGACCTAAAAAACAACTTTTTATCACACACATTTTACACGTTTGCTGCCTTCTTCTACGCCATATTGTGTTTTGTTTGACCTTATTTTGGGTGGTCCTAAAAAGTAACTTTTATCAGAGCCTTTACCATGAGCTACTTTACATTAAATTTGATAATTCGGGTTTCGGTAATTAGAGTCGAAGTTGAAAGCTATAGCCCTTTGATTTGAAAATTTAGTGTTCTTAGCTAGGTACTATTAAAGGTGATGTTCAAAGTTTTTGTACAAATAATTAACAGAGCCGCTAGCGAGGATAGCGCGTTAAACTCATGGTAAGGCCCCAGTGCATATTTTTCTGCTCTTCTCCTGAAAATATTTAAGTACATACGTGCACGACATAGCTTGCTTTGTCATATCCTTGAAAATCCTTACCTTGGGTTAATAAACACAGCCTATTCCTCGAAGTGATAGCTAGAAGTTTAACTAGGACACCCACGGTTAACCAAAAAAAATCCCACTATGTTATGGATGGCAAAGGCAAGCCGATGTTAACCAGGCGCATTTCCAATACTGCCCGATGTTGTTTTAATTGAAAATTGGAAAAGTACTAACACGTTGATTTAATCTGAGACTTCAAGAAGTCAAATCTAACAACAAATTGCTAGACCTCAGAGATTATACACAACATTTTTCAATTAATTTATTTCAGTGTCCAGGTATGAAGACCTCTTTACCAGCTGTTGGTAAACTGATTAGATTACTGGGTTTCACACTAGTGCAGTTAGACACCACTTGATGGCAGTTCTTCATCAGTGCACCTGGATTAGTCTTACCAATTCCTGCCCTCGTAACGTCAGTTCTCTCTATTGTTGTGTTCCGTGCTAAACTAGGGTGGACGGGAGACTTATAGGTACCTTAACTCCTAAAGCCATAACTACAGAGACGTACTAGTAACATTTATGGAGTTTGTAACAGACGACGGTTTCTCTTACAATCAGATGAGCCGGCTGTTTTGTTATCCACCTTAAAACGGCGTAAATGAATTAGTCAAGCAGTTTTATGACCGGTTACTATATTCAAGGAACGAGTCGTTTTGATTACGGATGGTTGTATCGTTTCTAGCAATCTTACTAATCGTAACAGTAAGATTGCTAGAAACGTTTGCTAGTTTTCGACAGCTAACTCGGATTTTTTTTGAAAAAATGAGTAACGCTCCGTTGCTTTTGAGCAAACTACGAATGGTCAAAGTTACGGATTACGTTTCGTTGATTATAGAAACCAGGCATTAATTACTTACCCTTCACGTAAATAACTGCCATTGCCTCTATATCTTGAGAACCTTCAACACTGGCCCTGCACCAATACTGCCCAGCTGTTTGTTTGGTCACCGTCAACGTCAGATTTGATGATTTTCCAACCCTCTAAACAAATAAATAATCTTTTATTTTCCATATATTCACACCAAGTCCCTTACGGGGTTGGCAGAGAGTATCGAGTGCCAGACCTCACGATCCTGTATGTATGTATGTACTTTCCATATTGTCCATGGTATTGGAAAACAATCGTATTTTCAAAAGCTAAATAATCACACCAAAAATTAATGATACGCATCTAGTTTTCAACACAATTCTTTTTGATTAAACATCTAGGCACAGATACAACAAGAAGGCTGAAAAGGACAAAGCCATATTATGAACTAGAGTAGTGTTGTGTATATACACATACTGCTTGTGCCAAAATCAAGTGACAGTGTTTTAAGTTCAAGATACTAATTGAACTTAAGTTTGACACTAATTAAAAGTTGATAGACTCGTACTTAGAGACTGCAGCTTAGAAAATTAAGAGAAATTAGAATTACTCATTAGTCTATAGACTAGATTACAATGTCGAAGAAGATGCTTAGTAGAGCTTTTTGTCAAGTGACAGTGTTTTAAGTCCGTGTTTGTTCGAACTTATTTGCTGAATATGCCTTCTTGCCAAGCAGCTCGTAAAAGGCGAGCGTAAGCTTAACGTCACTAACACCGTGACATCTGACTAGGTGGTAGAATTTCGCAGCGACTTACCCGGATTGGTACCACCGCTTTACCTATTCCTACCGCCATAACGTCATTACGTATTCCGGTTCGGAGAGTAAGGTATCCGGTAAACTTACTTTTGTTCGAGGCCTAACATCCCGGCCTCAGGTTGGCAACGCACCGTTACCACCTTTGGTGTCTCTAGGCGGCGTAAATTTCTTACCATCAGGAAATCCGTCTGCTTGTTTTCCTTCTAATACCATGAAAAAAAACAATGGAACTTAAGTTTAGAGACACTATGTAAAAGTTGATGCACTTAGAGAATGTAGCTTGGAAGATTAAGAGAAATTAGAATTACTCATTAGTCTGTAGACTAAATTGCAATATCAAAGAAGATACTCGGTAGAGCTCCTTATGGAGAAAAAGTAACCTTTTTTATGTACTTTAGATAAACGCAAGGATTTAAACTATGGTCTATAACCCATATCCTAATTCTTTCATCAGGTCCTGTCATTAAGTCCTCCTCATCAGAAAATATAAACAGATCTGCTTTAGATGAATCTAACGAGTCCAAACTATATAGATCTGGTTCCAGCTCCATCATCAGGCCAGCTCAGTTCTACCACTATTAGTTAGTGTTTTAACCGTTAGGTCTCACATATGTTGAAAAGTGAACTTAATACCCATATGACGCAACATGGGTATTTATTTCACATTTAATGTTCCTATGCTCACAAAAGAGATTAAAAGGAGCTGATGACCTTGAGCTGCTGGACAGATCTCTATAAAGTATAGCTTAGAACCATTTCGATTACGTCAGCTTTCAAATAAAAAAAACCGCATCAAAATTCGTCCATCTGCTGAAGAGCTACGATGCTACAGACACACACATGTTTCCCTCGGTCATCGCATTACGCCTGGATGGATGGACAAATTTCGCAAGTTTTTTTGCTGTGTTAGTTAAGAAGAGAAAAACCAGGCAAACTACAGGAAAAACAATGTTTTACTTTCTTCCTTACAAGACAGATAGACACGTCAAACTTACAATACCGTCCGTTTTGCGTCAAGGGTACAAATGTAATAAAACTTGGCACTCAATACTCTCTACCTATTATAGGTTCGTGTGAAGATATATATATACATAAATTTAGTAACGGAATTCTGTTTTAGCTTTTTAATTCAGTAAATATCGCGTAAAATATTTCTGAACATAAATAACAATTACCTTAACGCGAACTATAAAGCATGCACTCAACTTTTAAACCTAACATCACTGGAAAGGTTTTAAATTAAATGTTAGAGTATTTTTTAATATAGAGTACCATTGAATTATGACTATCAATACATAGTATAAAACAAAGGCGCTTCCTCTGTCTCTTTGTGTGTTTAAGTCTTTAAAACTACGCAACGGATTTTGATGCGGTTTTTTCAATAGATAGAGTGATTGGAGAGGAAGGTTTATCTGAATATTTCATAACCATGCGAAGCCGGGGCAGCTCGTTAGTTAGAAATATATATATTGTAGCCAGATATTTATCATTTCGCTTATAAATATGTTTGGCTGGCAATCCTACCACACAGACTATGCGTGGCGGGTAACTATTTGGCAGTAGCCTTTCTGATATCAACCGGTGCATAAACCACGTCGAGCGAGTTAATTGTGTTTTTCTTAAATTTATATAAGCGGATTGCCGGTCACTATGGGATATATAACTACATGTACTACATAAAAGTCACAAATAATACAGTACACCTACGCTATAATGTTGCAAAATTTAATATTTGCTAAAAATTACCCACATATTAGTCAAGCTAAACTGATCAGAAAAAAAGGTAATAATAAATTACAAATACAGTTGTAACAGAGAGTATTAACTTAAAAGAAATTCACTTCGTCTTAGCGCAGAAAAAACGGCTACAGTAAGAGTTAGCGATAAAACGAAGAATACGAAGCAACACTTTCTGTTCGTCTTTTAACCAAGACGGAAAAAGAAGTGTCATAAGTTTGGAGTGCAACAGGCAACCCCGCACCACCCCACGTTGGGTTTTTGCAAGATGGTGAGCAAAACCTCTTCCTATGCCTATGGCTCACAGCTACTACCTCACGAAGGTCAAATAACCCCGTGATGTGATAACCAGGGAAATAGTGATTTCTTCTTAAACGCCGACGAAAAATGAGTGAAGTATGACGAGTCTATGTGTGCGTCTGTGGCATTATAACTCCCAAAATACTAGATCGATTTTAATACAGTTATTTTTTTAATATACAATATGGTTCTTAACTACATTACGAATATATTTGATCGAGGTAATTGAAAGATTTTAATTTTATGATTATTATCTTGTACCAATTAATGGAGTATTAGTTTGCCATTCAATTTTTCATATCAATTTTTATTTTATCGTAGTAAACTTGCACACCCTATATTAATACATACTCTAAACCGCAGATTAAACCGAGTTTAGTTAGACGCTAAAGTTTGAACTGACGCGTGACAGCGTATGTGTAAATAATGCAATTCCCTTCTAGCGATATTGTGTTAAAAAAGTTTTGAACGTGATTGGATTTTATAAAGCTGTTTTCTGTCAGTTCCAAAACTATTCCTGCCATTATAGCGTCCGTACTCTCCGTTATGGTGTTCCATGCTAGGAGTGAGGGTAGTCGGTAAACACCTAAGATGGTTACAGCTAACATTTATGGTGTCTGCAGTCGATGACTATTTCTTCATAATATCCGTCTATTCCCGTTGTCCACGTCAGCTGTGTCCCCGTCCAATAGGGACAACGGTAATGGAATAAAATATTTAATATTACTTCCCGTCGTCCCCGTTAATATAAATATAATAGGTAGACATGAACTTGCCCACTGACCCCGCTTTGTTTTATGTTTTTATCGCCTCTGTGGTCTAGTGGTTCAATTGTTTGACTTGACTGCATGCGGTCCCCAGTTCGAATCCCGGGTCGGGCAACAAAAAGAAAATTGGGTTTTGCCAATTTTCTAATAAAAAAAATGTTGCTCGGGATAGGATATGTCCCCGGTTGGCGATAGGCTTGCCATAGGTGGCATTGTGGGACTTAGTATCTGCGGCTAGTCGTGGGTGCCCTGGTTGTGTCTTTGCCTACCTCTTCGGGGATATGGGCGTGAAGACGGACTTCTTTCAATTCAATATATCTCGGTATACACCATTAACGGTATAACGTCATTAAAAAATATTTTTATACCCATATCCCCGATAAAGTAGCCAGAGGTACAAACAAGACACTTACGACTAGCCGAAGGTACTTGTGTAATGTGGCAAATTTGTCGCCAACCAGGTGCTTATCCAATCCACGGCCACGTTATTTTTTTACCGCCGACAGAAAACGTAGCTTGTTAGCTTGTTATACGAGTAAGTGTTGGTCCGGGCTCCTTTGTAGATTAGACCATCTGCCTTCCTGCCAGGCAGCTCGTAAAAGGCGAGCATAGGCTTACCGTCACTAACACCGTTACATATGACTAGGTGGTAGAACTTCGCAGCGACTCACCTGGATTGGTACCACCGCCTTACCTATTCCTGCCGCCATAATGTCATGACGTGTTCCGGTTTTGAGGGAAAGGTAGCCGTGCTCGAGGCCCAACATCCCGGCCTCAGGTTGGCAACGCACCACTACCACCTTTGGTGTCTCTAGGCGGCGTGAATTTCTTAACATCAGGAAATCCGTCTGCTTGTTTGCCTTCCAATATCATAAAAAAATATAAAACTTTGAGAAACTTGAGTATTGTTTAATACTCATAGAGTCAAAGGCATTTAATATTTTGAAACGCCGCTAGACGTGTATTGACGTTTTAAAATAACATTTCTTTGTTTGTTCGTTGGCTAAAGGACGTGATGGCTGAATGTTATTTATACAAAAATAGCCTCTGAACACTAGCAAATAGCTTTTTATGTTATAAAACAGTAACGAAAGTAAAGGTAGGCAGATCTATAAGGATTTTAATACCTGACCCTCGGTTCTCTCTGCCAACCAAACAAATTACTTGGTGTGAAAATATGCATTTTGTTGTTTATTAAGCATTCTTTTTCACAAAATTTTCACATAACAAAACAAAATAAGAATCAAAAACACGAAATGTAAGCTTATCCCTATCTGCTTTCTTGCCAGGCAGCTTGTAAAAGGCGAGCATAGGCTTACTGTCACTAACACCGTGCCATCCTTCTAGGTGGTAGAGTTTGCAGGGACTCGCCCGGATTGGTACCACCGCCTTACCTATTCCTGCCGCCATAACGTCCAATGCTTGCCATTGACGTGTTTCGTTTCGGAGGGTAAGGTAGCCGGTAAACTTACTTTGCTTGAAGCCTGACATCCTGGTCTCAGGTTCAAAACGCACCATTACCACTTTTGGTGTCTCTAAGCGGCGTGAATTTCTTACCATCAGGAAATCCGTCTGCTTGTTTGCCTTCCAATATCAAAAAAAAATAGAACTGACATGACAAAAATTTACCATTTTATCATTACCATATCAAATAATATCCCTTTAAAAAATAAGTTTTCACCACATTGTATAAAACAAAGTCATTTTTCGCTGTCTGTCCCTATGTAAGCTTATATCTTTAAAAAAAAAAATAAATAAAAAAAAACTACGCAATAGATTTAGATGCTGGTTTTTTAAGATATAGATTAATTCAAGAAAAAGGTTTGATTATATATATTTTATTATAATGGAAGATACATAAACAGACGGATTTCCTAATGGTAAGAAATTCATGCCGCCTCGCTAGGCCAAAACCAAAGATGGTAATGGTGCGTTGCCAACTTGAGGCCGTGATGTTAGGCCTGAGCAAAAGTAAGTTTATCGGCTACTTTACGCTCCGAACCAGGACACGTCAACGGCAAGCATTGGACGTTATGGCGGCAGGTAGGTATGTTTGTCTGCCTTGCGAAACTGGGCTGCCAGTTCTATTTAAAATATAGGCGATGGGGCTGTCACATCCTGATGTAGCAACAGTAAGTGAAAAATATGATGTACTTAGTGTCTAAATATTACGTAGATAATTGTGTTTTCTAGATTGGATATAATGTTTTCAAGGAACAAAAGTTTTTTTATGGCAATGACAGCGCAAAAGTTTTAAATAAAATTTACACCAATACCTTACATTTTCCAAAAGAAAACAAGGACTTTTGTTACGATATAGTTTGTTAGGGGTATACTTACTATGATCCTCTCATGTTCATATCGCAGCCAGAGCACCTTGGGTTTGGGATGACCATCCACCAAGCAGGTCAAAGTGGCACTTGATCCAACATCTGCCTCTACATTTTGCGGCCGGACTTTGAAGATGGGACCAACTGCAAGAAAACAATAACTATAGTTGCTGTATTGGGATGTGATAACCCCATTGACTAGTATTCTGATATTTTGGTAACAAGTGTTCTGGTAGTTTTGGATTATAATCAGTATTAGCAGGCAATTACAATTAAATAACAGATTGCAGGAAATGAATAGAGTAACGGCCAGTATTAATTACTTATCTAAAAGTAAAGATAGTCCTTCTGGAGTTGTTTTGCTAAGATATTTTTGATAATTAAAAAAATAACAGCAGTTACCTGGCAACTGATCTAAAATATCGCGATCTCTTATCTCAGATAGGTTATTAATTTTAGATGTAAGTGTGTTGTAGCTTTTTTGGATTGTTACCACCTCTCTATCATAATTGCCTAAATAAACTGTTTTTTATATGAGTGTATAAGCACACGGGTATCCCTATGGCAAGGGACGACAATGGTATATAGACTCCATAGATGTTATAGGTAGGTCGCCGTACTGTGACCGGAATGGTAGATTAATTGTGCAAGTATATCAGATAGACCGCCTCGTTGGTCGAGTGGCTAACGTACACGCTTAACTACATCGACCACACGCGAGGCTCGGGTTCGATTCCCGACGGGGGCAGGCATTTGTGTGATGAACATTTAGATGTCTGCATTTCCGGGTCTGGGTGTTTATTAAATATATTCTGGTATCTATTTAAGTATTTCTATGTATTAGAATCGTTGACTAACACCCATAACACAAGCATATAATTTGCTTACTTTGGGGTTAGATTCAATTCGTGTGATTTGTCCAGGGATATTTATTTATTTATTATTATCAGATACCCTACCCTCCGAATTAGAACATGACGATGTAGTTTCCCCGTGTTGGTTCGGGCTCCTTTGTAGAATAGACCATCTGCCTTCCTGTGCCAGGCAGCTCGTAAAAGGCGAGCATAGGCTTGCCGTCACTAACACCGTGATATCTGACTAGGTGGTAGAGTTCCGCAGCGACTCGCCCGGATTGGTACCACCGCCTTACCTATTCCTGCCGCCATAACGTCATTACGTGTTCTGGTTCGGAGGGTAAGGTAGCCGGTAAACTTACTTTTGCTCGATGCCTAACATCCCGGCCTCTGGTTAGCAACGCACCATTACCACCTTTGGTGTCTCTAGGCGGCGGGAATTTCTTACCATCAGGAAATCCGTCTGCTTGTTTGCCTTCCCTAGTTATTAAAAAAATTAAAAAATATTAGCCTTAAGCAAAAGGGTTCAAATCGTAGTCTCAGAGTGGTAGTTGATTGTCGGTTATCTTTGGATGATCGTTGTCTCTTACCGTCACTAGGGTGAACTCACTATCGACAAAAAAACTTTATCTAAAGATTTCATTAAGACTAGTTCATTTTTACAACATTACACATTCATTTTATTCATATTTTTAAATGAGAAAAGACTTTTGTACTGTTTTACGTATCACTTATAATTCATTATTTTATAAATAGCCTACTGGTTTCACATATAACACCATCATCAGGGCTGGAACTTAAAGTTCAAGCTATTATAGGCTATTTATAAAATAAAAAAATAAAACTTTTTTTGGTTTAATTATTTAATTGGATTTTTTCTTTTCTAATAAAAAAAGAACGTTGCTTGGGATTGGATATGTGCCCGGTTGATGATAGGCTTGCCACCCATCACATTGTGGGACTTAGTGTCTTCGACTAGTCGTGGGTGCCTTGGTTGTGCCTCTGTCTACCATCTTCGGGGATCTGGGCGTGAAGATACTTTCTTCATATAAGTTAATTTTTACCACATTACACATTCATTTTACTTACATGTAACTTCAAGGGTTTTAGTGTCAGAGCTCTTGCCAACAGCGTTGTAGGTCTCGCATTTCACTGTCGCTCCGTTGTGTTTACGGGAGACGTTAGAGATTACCTGCGGGGATATCACTAATTAGAGAATTGTACCTTTACTTAAACATTTATTAAATTTTAAACGGTATGTTATACAGAGAACTACGATAAACGACCCGTACATTTGTTTAAAATAGTGGGAAAAACAATCTAAAATAGAATCAGACATAAAAAATGCAGAGACATGAGATACGGAGAGAGAAGCATAATATTTAATAATAAACACGAAGGGAACAAAAAAGACATAACAAAAAAAAACATTTGAATTACATAACAATGGGTGAAACAATTAAATTCAATATTTTATAGTCTAACACATTTAGTAGTTTGTCAAAATTTGTAGAAAAAATATTACACTTTACAAAGTTAATATTGCAGCCTTGCTTAATACTTATTTCATTTTAAATTACTACTTATATTATAAATACCAAAATATTGTATGTTTGTTTGTTATTCACGCAAAAACTGCTGAACTTTCATGAAATTTGGCATACACAATTAGAGGCTAAGTTGGATTAACACATTGTAAAGTTTTTATCCCGAAAAAATGTTCCTGTGGGACCGATAACCACGCGGGTCACGCTGCAGGCAACAGCTAGTACATAATATTTGTTGACAAAAGAATGCATTTGCATAGTTTATTTTGACAATTATTTACTCCGGCAAAACAGCAACGCACCTGCAATGTCAATGGTGTCTATGCCACGGTAGTCTCTACCATCGATCAGGAGGATGGCTAGCCGGTAATAAGAACAAGGAACAAACAACGAGCGAACAAATTCTACTTGACTAAATCTTTTAAAAAAATAGTGTCAAATGTACTAAAAGTGCCGCATAGCGTAGGGACATAGTGATGTTTGTCTCGATATAGTGCCCAGAAATAATGGTGACAGTGACGTTACAAAAAGCAAAATAAGACGAGTTACAGGTCTATATTGTCAGTAGATCTTCCTGTCAAAAGTTACAGCTTTTTGCCGCTATCCCATCGTGACAACGGCCCATTGACTTCTAAGTATATGGACATGAAATACCACGAAAACGGCCTACGTCTATGAAGAAATTGGCAGCCATATTTACCTACGAAACTATGGCCTACGAAAATATGGCTGCCACTTTGACATTATAAGGCTGTCTATTAAAAATGTAGAGTATCGATATCGATACAATATTATCTGTTAGTGACAATTGATAGTTAAGTTTAACTCAACTGATAAAAAATATTATTTACCTACCAAATTAAATTGCAACTATATCGCCTCTGTGGTCTTGTGGTCTGGGTGTTAGACTTGACTGTATGAGGTATCGGGTTCGAATCCCGGGTCGGTCAACAAAAAGAAAATTGGATTTTTAAAATTTTCTAATAAAAATAATGTTGATCGGGATTGGAAATATGCCCAGTTGGCGATAGGACTGCCTCCTATCACGTTGTGGCACTTAGTGTCTTCGGCTAGTCGTGGATGCAATGGTTGAGCCTTTGCCTACCTCTTCGGGGATATAGGCGTGAAGATACTTTACTTTTACTTTTCTATTAACTTACTTACTTGATCAGTGAAAACGATAAACTCTTTGCGGGCCCTATGGCATGCGTTACAGAAATCTCCCGCACCCCGAATGCGGGCCTTATCGACCAATGAAAATGCGCCTTTAGTGCTACTCAATATGGCTTACAATAGGGAAATATCATAACACAAAAGAAAGAATATGTATTTGCTTTTTACGAGCATATTTTTTT